>CAKNYM010053093.1:1074115-1091437 GCA_932195095.1 Andricus curvator
AGGAAGGCAAAACGATAGGGAAAGTGGGAATGAGAGTGAGTTAGAAGATCACTCTTCAGATCAGTTTCAACCGAGAGTGAGAGGAAGTACAAAGATAGTATACATATAGAGTACTGAGTACACAACTATAGTTTAGTAAAATAGAATGGAATAGAGTATAACAGAGAGTAGACGGTAGAAAGGAACTGACCCCCTTGATCATAAAACAATCTCGGTACGGTGTTGCACTAGCCAGCTTCATGGCTTTAGCCTCTCTCTATTTTCTCCTCTTCAACTTTTTTCCCTTTCCTCAGTTTCCTCTCATCCTCTCGTATCATTATGCCACCTTCGCTGGGACTCCGCGGTAAACTAACGACTTTCACTTGCAGGGACTGACTTCCTGGAAAAGTTAACCAGCCAGTAATTTCACGATCGACTTGAGAAAACGGGAAGAGACCTGTCCTTCCATGAAACTCATATTTATGAGGTAACGTGCCACTAAACATGTTATGCAAATTATCTGATATCCGTTATTTCCAATCTTCCAGAATTAAAACGGACCCTTCATTTATCAGGGTGTCTAATCCAATAATTGATTTTAAATTCCCGTTCATTTCTCGGTCAATTTTCAATTTTTCTCGGTTAATTTAAAAGAGTTCAAAAGATTTGACTTATTTCCAACGGTGTTTGAACAAACGACGAACAATTTGGAACAGGGAATTTTTTCAAAGAATTATAATTCTGAGTTTGAACATCAGATAATTTTTGGCCATAAGAATCACAATTCTGATTTGTAATACAGAATTTTATTTAAAAAAAATATTGATCGGAATTTAAAGAGGGTTTTTTTTAAATCCCTCCTTCTAAATCAGGAATGAAATTATTTTCCACAATTCCAGTTTCATGTAAATAATTTTCTGTTCCGAGTAAAATTATAATTCTTTACGGAAACTTCCTGTCCTGAAGTAAAAATTATAATTCTTAAAGGAAATCTCCTGTTCTAAAGTGAAAATTATAAATCTTTATGGAAATTCCCTGTTAAAAAGTCAAAACTTGCTAAGGAAAAAGAATTTTAAAATTTGAAAAATTCTAATTTTTTCACAAATTTCCGTATTCCAACTAAAAATGAGAGTAATAAAATATATATGAAACCACTTTTCATCCACATATTAGTACATTCGAGGGAAAAATCCCGCTCATTGAATAAAATTCGCAATCATTTCCCGGTGAACAAAAGTCGCGGTTTTCCCGATTTCCCGGTCAGGAAAACCCCGTTTATGTGCAGTGTGTTCCTTTCCAGGAAAAAGACGTTCACTGTTTTTAATCGGTCTTGTTTTTAAGATAGAATGTTACAAACAAATTATTGAGCAAAAATAATTTTTTTTTAATGCGCAATGCTTAGCTCATTGAAATCGATAGTTTTTGTATAAAATGTGAGACGAGTTAATGCTCGGTTACGAATTTTGTTTTAAAACAAAAATCGAAGCAAAATTATGACGGTTTTATAAATGAAAGTGAATGTCTTTTATAGTACTTTAATAGTTTAATACAATCAACAAAAATTCATGGATGGAGAGAAAAATATTCGATTCCCGTATTGGGATTCGAACCCGCAAAATCGTGACATATGAATATGATTCACATAAGCCAAACTGTCCCCAAATTCAAAACTTTAATTAAAACTGGCATTTTTCTTAACCAAACTTTAATGAGCTAAACAAAATCTTTTTAAAATAATTGAAAACGTTTTCAATAGCCTTGCTAAACTGAAAAAAATCCTAAACCGGAAAAAACACTTCACAATTATTGCAGACATAATTGTAGTATTTTATGAAACTCGTAGAACTCGTTGTAAAATTCGTTATGTTAAAAGCTTCAAGAGATTTTAGCAGAAGATAATTACGTTTTTTCATAACTGACCTCTTCAACAATTAAAATTTTTTTTAAATTTTCTGATCATGTACTACACTTAATTACAGAGATCACCGTGTAAAAAGAGCTCAAAAAAAGGGAAATAGGGTAATTATTTGACGAAAAAGGGGAAAGATAAAAAAAAGTTTAAACATTTATTTTTACATTTAGAAAAGAAGTAACAATATTTTATAAGAAATTTTACAGTTTTTAAATAATCTTAAATGATTTTTTAATGATTTCTGCCAATAAAGAATTTACTTTTTAAAATTTTATATACTGTCATTGAAAACCAATTTACGGTGACATGAAAATGCCCGAGAAAACATAAACTTTCTTAAATAAACGATTTTTATTTGCTTCAAATCGTTATCATCATCAAAAATATTTCCCTGGATTTTTATTTTACAATATTGAAGAATAAATATTTAAAAATTCCATAATAATACATTTTTAAATATTAAAAGTCCTACAAATTTTTGAAACGAAATCTCGTAAAATTTACTAGAATCTTTTAAAATAACTTAAATCCTTTAGAAACCGATGAAATTTGTCGAGTTCCGTCATTTCCCTTGAAGCAATTGAAATCTGTAGAAATCCCTTGAAATAAAATTCAACTTATTCCTTAAAGTTCTCTAGAAATTCGATAAAAATCCCTTAAAATCTTTGGAAATCGCAAAAGTCCACTACAATCTGTAGAAATAATTTGAAATTTTAAGAATATAAATTGAATGAAAATTATGCATTAAATTTCTCTAAAAAGACGTTATTCATTCTAGTTAGTAAGATATATTTGAAAAAACTCTTACTTTCGTAATTTTAATATCTTCGTGGACGCCAATATTTTTTACGTATCTGGAGATTAATTTCCGAAAATACTGAATTTTCACGATTTGGCAAAAAAAATATTCAAATAAAAATTGTCTAAACAATTAAAGATTAGTTGAGAAATACTTGGAAACTTGTCAATTATGGAAACAAATGTTTAAAAAATCCACAAAATTCTGTCTTTCGCAGGAATTTTACATAAAACTGCTATTTTTTATTTGTTGGAATATTTTCCGGGCACAATATCAGGGGGATCGTTGAAAATTCAACTGTTTTAGAGAAAATTCTTCTTTTTGGCTTGAAAATTTAACTATTTGCTAAAAAGTTCAACTATTTTGTTGAAAATTAATATCTGTTGCTTGAAAGTTCAACTAATTGGTTGTTAATTTTTTTTCTTCTGTTTTTTGCATGAAAACTTAATTATTTTGTTGAAAAATGAAATTTTTTTTTTATTAAAATATCGTCCTTATGGATTGAAAATTCCTTTTTTGTTAGAAAAGTCATCTTTGTTGGTAGAATGCTAATATTATTTAGTTGATGATTAATTATTTTTAATTGAAAAGTCTGCTATTATATTTATAATTCAGAATTCATCTCGTTTGGTTGAAAATTCTATCATTTAGTTGAAAATTTAATTATTTTATTGAAAATTTAACTATGTGGTTGACAATTTAACTATTTGGTTGAAAATTCAACTATTTTATAACAAAGTTAACTTTTCTGTTGTGATTTCATTTTTTCATATTAAAAATGCAACTGTTTTGTTGAAAATTAATCTTTTTTGTTGGAAAATTTAACTATTTTGTTGGAAATTTCTTCTTTTTTTCGAAAATGAATTTGTTGAACTGCAAATTCAACTATTCTATTTATTGATAAAAATGGATCGTTTTTAGTTTAAAGTTTAACTATTTGGTTGGAAATTAACTTTTTGATTGAAAATTCACATTTTCTGGTGAAAAATTCAACTGTTTTGTAGACAATTTGTCTTTTTGGCTTAAAAATTCAACCATTTAATGATTGATAGTCAGTGATGAGTTTGTGAATGTATGAGGGACGACTAGACACGGTCCGTTACTACTGATTCATAGAAAGAGTGAATGGTGAGTAGTAGCCGGCGGCGATTACACCCTGATGAGGCTTGTTTACGTAAAAAAACACGTACACATTAATTGTCGGATCGACACAACGTAACTTAATGACGTCACTAAATTTGTCCCTGATGGACAGAATCGTCAACCAATCCGGCATAGTCATAGGTCGCTCTATTTCCTCTTACGCAAACCAATTTGCTTATTATCCAGTATACTCTGACTCTAAAATTGTCGTTGTATCCTATTTTACTAATCGAATTAATATGTGTGTATTCAGATGATTAATTTTATAAAGCGAAAAAAAATTTGTTTGAATCTGAACACGCACACTAACCTAAGTTGTACCCTTTTAGTCGACAAATAGAAAAATTATAAAGCTTCCTCTATGAGGAAGCAAAAAAATCAAAATTTAGAAGTCCTCTATTTGAGTCTTGTATCTTTTTATTGTTTTTCATTTTTAAGAAAAATAATTATTTTATCTTACTTGTTTCACATTATGTTACAAACATCTTACATACGGTGTGCCAATCATAAAATACAATAAGCAAATGTAAGAAAGCTAGTTATTATTGAAAAATGTGAAACAAGTAAGAAAAAATTATTTTTTTCCATAAAAAAGAGTTTAAAAGTTGTCATTAAATTATTCGGAATGATAGAAAAAAGAAGACAAAACCTATCTTGATTTGTTTTTAAATTTTTTGATTAAAAATGTACAACTTAGACTAGTGTTTTAAGTTCCTAAGATTTCAAGGCGAAATATATTCGATTTTCAATAGAAGTGATATATGAACTTTTAACCTAACAGTTGAATTTTCAGCCAAAGAGATGAATTTTCAAACAAGAAGAATAATTTGCTACCAAAAAATATGAATTTCCAAACAAATACATGAGATTTCAACTACGGAAAATCAATTTTCAACCAAAAAGGTAATATTTAAATGTTCAGTTAAAAAGATTAATTTTCAACCAGAAAAAAAACTAATTTTCGGCAAAATAGTTAAACTTTCAACTTAAGAGGTGAATTTTCAACAGAAATGATGAATTTAACAAAAGATTAAATTATAACAAAGTTGTTCAACTTTTAAACAAGTAGTTGAATTTTCAACCAAAAAGATCTTATACCATTAAGCCATTTCCCTTTCAGGGTAGGCGTGACACTACCCGATTCGGGTAGTGTTTCTAGGTTGATAGCTTATAGTAAAATAACTACAAGTGTGGGCTCACCACACCCACGATGTGCCAACAGCACTCGGTTTTTCTCGAATGGTCACCCATCCAAGTACTAACCGCGCCCAACGCTGCTTAACTTCAGTGATCTGACGAGAACTGGTTTTTTCAGCGTGGTATGGCTGTTGTCTTAATTTTAAACAAAAACAATTGAATTGAACCAAAACAAACGAATATTCAACCAAATAGTTCAATCTTTAACCAAAATAGATGAATTTAAAAAAACTAATTTTCTAGAAGACAATTGAAGTTTCAACCCGAAAATATGAATTTTCAACAAGAAAGTAAATTTCAAACAAATATTTGAATTTTCTAACAAATTGTTGAACTTTTAAGCAACAAAGGTCAATTTTCTACAAATCGGTTGAATTTTCAAAAAAATAGTTTAATCTTCAACCAAAATAGTCGAACGTTCAACAAAAAAAGTAAATTTCCACAAAACAATCGAATTTTCAACCCAAAAAAACGAATTTTCCACAAAAGAATTAAATTTTCAATTCGAAAATATGAATTTTCAACAAGGAACTTAATTTTAAACCAAACAGTTGAATTTTCTACAAAAAAGTTTATTTTCAACCAAATGAATTTTCAGCCAAAATATTTGAAGACGAATTTTCTACAAAACAAATTAATTTTCAACCCGAAAATATGATTTTCAACAAAAAAGTTCATTTTTAACCAAACAGCTGAATTTTATATAAAAAAGTTTATTTTCAACCAAACAGTTGAATTTTCTACAAAAAAAAAAATAAATTTCTAACCAAAGGAATTTTGAACCAAAATAGTTGAATTTTCAACCCTAAAAGACGAATTTTCTACAGAACAAATGAATTTTCAACCAAAAAATTAATTTTTAACCAAACAGTTGAATTTTATATGAAAAAAGTTTATTTTCAACCAAACAGTTACATTTTCTACAAAAAAGTAAATTTTCAACCAAATGAATTTTCCAAAAAAATATTTAGTTGAATTTTCAACCCTAAAAGGCGAATTTTTTATTAAACAATTGAATTTTCTACAAAACAATTAAATTTTCAAAAAAAGAGTTAGTTTTCAACCCAATAGTTGAATTTTCTACCAAAATTGTTTAATTTTCATGTCAAAAAGATAAGTATTCTACAAAACAGTTGAATTTTCAACCCGAAAATATGAATTCTCATCGAAAAAGTTAATTCTCCACCAAAAAGCTCATTTTTCAACCAGGCAGTTGAATTTTCCACCGCAAAAAAATGAATTTTTCACCAAAAATATAATTGTAGATTTTTGAACCCGGAAATATAAATGTTCAAAAAAAGTTCATTTTCAATCAAGAAATATGACATTTCTACCAAAAAAGATTAACAAAATAGTTGAATTTTTAACAAAATATTAAAAATTTCCAGAAAATATTTAAAGTTTTGACCAAACAGTTGAATTTCCAAACTACAGAGATGATTTTACAACCAAAATGGTTCAAATTTCAAACCAAACAGCAAAAAGTTGAATTTACAACAAAAAAGTTTATTTTAAACCAAGAAAGATGACATATCTACAAACAAACATGAATTTTCTATCCCAAAAGAGGCATGTTCAACAAAACAGTGGAATTTTCGACAACAAAGGATGACCTTTTGAATTTTGAACAAAAAATATAATAGCTGACTTTCTAATTAAAAAGATTTAATTTTCAAGCAAAAAGACAAATCTTTAACAAAACAATTGAATTTTCGATGGAAAAAATGACTTTTTCATAAAATAGTTGAATTTTCAACAAAATAATGATATTCTTAACCAAATAGTAGAATTTCGTAACCAAAAGAGATGAATTCAGAACAAAAAATATAATAGCAGACTTTTCAATTTAAAAAAAATTAACTTTCAGCCAAAAATAGTTGGATTTTCTTATTAATTCAGTTCGGATTTGTAATTTTTCCAATCAAATTACAAAACTAATAGTATAGCATTCAAATGCTTGTTAAATTTTCTTCAAACAAAGGAAGGAATTCGGTGTCATTGTACTATAGAGTCCACAATAAAAGATGACGTGTGTGTGTAAATGAGGTGGTTTTCTATTCCAGAAACCAATTAGAGACTGTTCAATGAACTATAGTTATTCTACGCTTTCTTTCCGGTATTATCGGATTATATAACGAATCACTTCCTCGACGCCATTCATTTGCAACGAAAGCGAATTGAGTTCGAGTTCGAAACGATTCATGGAGCCAAAAATATAAACGAACCAATAGAAAAGTAGCTGATCTTCTATGAAGCTTAAGACTTAAAATTATCATCTAAAATCTTTCATAATCTTCTCTTCAACATAAAAAATTATAATTTCTTCAGAGTGCATACAGACCCAATAATAAACATATCAGAAGATGAAGCATTAATTATACACAAGAAAATAAAGATTTATCTACTAACTTACACATCAGAATTATATTATTTCCAGAGAGAATGTAGCATCTACTTTGAAAGGCCTCAAAACTGATGTAACACTTTATGTAACCACAATTACTTTACACGTAAAATTACCGATAAATTATGTGGACCTTTATGTCCAGAAGAAAATGTTAAATTTATTATTAAAATTATTGAATTTTAAAAATCGTGGTGCATAATTTGAAAATTAATCATTTTTAACGACTTAGTTTCAAGATACTAATTTGAGAATGCTACCGTTTTCAAATTAAGTTTTGAATTGTTTAATTTTTAACGCTTCAAGTTTGAATTCATCCATTCTGAAAGTTCCCAATTAGAAAGCACAATATTCAAAATTTCTATCATTTTAATTTCTATAATTAAATTAAATTTTTATAACTAAATTGTCTATAATTTCAAATTATAATTTTGGTTGCGCAATTTTAAAACAGTTTAATTTTTGAGGCCTTAACACTAAAGTTTTTTTTTGCTTCAATAGCTGAAATTACAAAATATTTAGTTTGAAATTCAAATACTAAAAATGTCAGGACAATATTTGACTATTAAATCTTTCAAAATTTCAGATTGAAAGCCTTGATAGTCGGTTTTAAATTTAATAATTTTATCCTTAAATAATCTAATTTATTTGGTTTCAATTTTAGAAGTACAAAATAAAATAATTTTTTAATTGAAAATGTTCTGAAACATTGAAAATTCTAAACTCAAATTAAAAAAAAATTCGAATTGCGAGACTTGAAATTGTGCAACTTCAAAAATTGGTTAAGGCTTTTTGTGCAACTTTCTAGCACGAGTTGACTTCCTTTGAGTTTATGTTAAAAGTTTATTCAAAATTGAAAAATATTTGTTTGGAAGATTTCAAGAATGAAAAATATTTCTGAATAATGTGTTAAAAATTAAAGATTTAAAATTAATTCTCAATCCCGTAAAAGGAAGCGAGTATAAACAAAATAAAGAACGATTTGAAATTAAAAAGTTGAAACTATCAAAAATCCTTATGAGTCGTTAAATAATTTCTTTAATTATAAAAGGTTACGATTTTAAAGTTCTGAATTTTTATGTTTGACGCTGAATTTTCAATTTTTCCTTTTCATAAGATTTCATTTTGCAACTAAAATTGAAATAGTTGAATTTTGAAAAGCGTAATCCACAATTAAAAATTTTTTACTTTGTCCAATTTTGATCGCTTCGAATTGAAAAACATTTAAATTAAATAGTTTAAAATTTTTAATTATTGAATTTTGAAGGCTTTTAATTAGAATTTTCAATGTTAAACATTTGAAATTGTCCTTTTTTCAAAATTTCAATCTGAAATCATTTCAATTAAAAATAAATCTGTCAATTTTGAACGCTTTGAAGTAGTATTGATACAATTTCAACTCCTTTTTAATGAAATTGTCCAATGTCAAAATTTTAGTCTGGAATTTTTCAATTATTCGAGAAATAAAACTGTTCAATTTTGAGTGCTTTGAATTAGAAATAAAACAATTTCAACACCTTACTAATGAAATTGTCCAATTTATCCAATTTTAGTCTGAAATTTCTCAATTTTGAAAGCATCATATTAAAAATTTTAAACTTGAAATCCTTTCCATTTTCAATTATTCAATTTTAAACTCTATTATTAGCAAATGATTCAATTCCATTCGTAATATTGCACTTTTCCAAATGTTGACCTACTCTACCTGATTTGATACCTGATATCTGATTTGGAATGTCTTCAATTAAAAATCGTTCAAAATGTATTTTTTAAATTTTAAACGCTTTCAGTTCGAAATTATTAATGATAATATATTGTTTCAAATAGTTTTAAACTTTGAATATTATTTATATACTTTTAATCATATGAAATAATAAAACAATAGAATACATTGCGACCTTCCTGCAAGGAAAAGGCTTTGTGATTCAACCAATTTATTGCATCATATTAAAAAACCGGATGATTCATATTTCTAGTCATGAGTTTATGAAATTGGTTTTACCAAAATGTGTTCGAATGCAATCTTTTTGGAATTTACACTGAATTGTTTGTTGTGTGAGGGAAACAAAAAATCTTGAACGAACCAGCCGAGGCCATCATAGGTCCGTGAAACTGGAATTACCATATTGCCATATAGACATGGGCACTACCCAAGAATTTAGTGCTAATTTAGGCAGCCAAAAAAGATTATAACATTTGTTTTTTTGAAATTTAAGAATTTTAAATTAGATTAAAATGAAATTAAAAATCCCATTTAACGTCCAATAATCAAGTTAATGTATAGAATTCCTAAATTTTTTTTTCTCATTTTTCTTTCCTCTTTTTTATTTTTGTGCAAAGAAACAAATTTTTTTGTTCTTAGGAATTGCAATAGGAGCATTTTGTGGCGTTTGTCCAAATTTGATCGTTGAATTCTTGTTTTATTTTCAGGAATTCTATACATTAAATTGTTTTTTTTTTTTGTTGCTAAAAACCTGTAGAAGAGCTAACTTCCATTGATGCTGCTACTTCCACCCCGAAAAGAGGGAAACTACCACTCATATCAAATTCTCCTTTGCGCAGGAATTTATTGATATTTTTGTACTTTCGATCTAGGCTAAGCCTGAAATTATAACATTTTTTTCATTATTATTGAAAAACCTGTAGGAGTGCTAAATTCCCGTGATGCTGTAACTCCCACCCCGAAAAGAGGGAAACTACTGCTCATATCAAATTCTCCTTTGTGCAGGAATTTGTGCCAATTATGTCCTTTTGATATATGCTAATCACAAAATTGCAACAATTGTGATTTGTTGATAAAAACCTGTTGAGAATTTTAAACAAGTTAACTGAATAAGAAAACCTGATCATTAATACTGGGAACCCCTTTTTGAAAAATATATATTTCAATGTCCCTTATTCTTAACTTTTTATATGATAATACATAGTATAGTTTAATATTTTTTTGCAAAACCCACTTTGCATGTAAGGACTTTCATGCCTCTAAATGATCTATTGATGTGTAATAGGGTGGCTCATAAATGTATTGACAAATTTGTTTTCGAGCTGGAGGACAACCATCCCCCCAATTTAGTTCCAAATCCAAAAAAAGAAATGTACAATAATTTGTTTTTCGAAATTTTTATTTTAACAGGTGCCGTAAGGCAAATCAAAGCTTTCCATGTAAAATACATAGGGAAAATCACTTTTTGGGCTTTTTGGAATAACTTCAAAACGTTGCAAACAGTTGACAATTACATTATGAAACAAATGAAAAATACCCATTATGAAACAAATGAAAAATACCCATTGTGCAACGTTTTGATGCGATTCTCTAGCTCAATTTGATACTTGGGGATTTTGTGTGGAAGACTTTCTAAAACAGAATTCTATGTATCAGTCATATGGGTTTTATCAAAATAAGATTGAATGCAATATTTTTAGTATGTAGACTGACATATTTGTTATGTGGGAGAAAACCAAAATCTTGAACGAACCAGCCTTGGTTCGGTCATCAACCTTGGTTATGTCACCAACCTTGGTTGTGTTTGTCAACAAGATATGTGACTAAGGATTAACCAATCTTGGTTAAGCAATGTATGTAGTTTTCAAAACTTTTCAAAGGTGAAAAACACATATGAAAGGTCAAAAATACATATAAAAAGACAAAACAATTTGACAGGTGTAAAATATAAATTCAGGGAGAGTTAAAGCACACTTTATCAACATGCAATTTTCCATTAACAAAGACGAACTTTAACCAAATACATGAATTTTTAACCAAATAGTAGAATTTCCAACTAAGAAAGATCAATTTTTAACAAATAATAAAAAAAGTTAAGCCTTCAATTGAAAAAAATGTCAACAAAATAGTAAAACTTTTAACCAAAGAGATGAATTTTCATCTGAAAGAATGAATCTTCAACGAAATAATTGACACGTCAACCAAAAAAGATAAATTTTCTACAACAAAAAATAGTTGAATTTTCAACTTGAAAAGATGAATGTTCAGTAGTTCAATTTTAGGCAATTAAAAGGCATTTTTAAGCAAAAGGGGAGTAAAAGGGGTTTGAAATTATTTTTCTTAACTGAAAAAACTTTTTTTATTGAAAAATCAACTATTTTGTTCAGAAATGTCCTCTTTTATTGAAAATTCATCTCTTTTGGTAGAAAGTTACAAATGCAACATTTTATTGAAAATTCTTCTTTTTGGATGAATTCAACTGTTTTTAATTCAAAATTAAAATAATTTTGTTTGAAATATTAACTGTTACATTTTTAGTAAAGAAACCATCTTTTTTTGAAAATTCAACTAGTAATTGTTTTTTTTTTTTTTTTGGCTTGAAACTTTAAAAGTTGGTTCGAAATTTTCCTTCTTTTTTAAATGAAGAATCTTTTTTGGGTGAAAATTTGTCTTTTTGGTTTGAAAATTCACCTCTTTTGGTAGAAATTGAAGCTTATTTGGTTAAAATTGAATCATTTTTGGTTTACTATTCATAATTTCAGTTAAAAATTCATCTCTTTGTTCAAAAATGGAACTATTTTGGTGGAAATTCAATTATTTGGTTGAAAATTAACATTTTTCTAAGATCTTTAATTTTTTTGTGATGATTCTCAAAAAATAATTTGAAACCTTATAAAAAAGGGAGAAAAGGGAAAATTGGGTAAAAATTCTTATTTTCAGGCATCTTACGAGATTTTCCAAATTCAAGTCGATTTTTGGAAAATGCACTGTTTAGAGGACAGGGCACTTCCACACAATATGCTAGTTACTTGTCGTAAGAAGTATTACTAATTTTTAAAAAAAGGTTGCTATTTTAAAATTGATTATCATACCAAAATTAATTGACTTTATTAATGAAATGTTAATTTTTCGTTAAAAAAAAAGTCTAATGTGATTTATAGGTTGATATGCAAATTATGTGCACGACAAAAGTTTTCAAACTTGCATCTCTAATCTTTGCTAATGAATTCGGTAACAGTAGCAAGCGCCTGATCAAAAAAAAAGTTTGGAATGGCGACACGAGGTTGGGTTGTGCATAGGTCACTTCCTCGTGCATAACCCAATTAAGTGATTATTTAACGCAATGTCTGTGGTCAACGAACATTTAAACATTTTTATTGCCCTAGGTTAAATTTTTAACACTTTCGCATTCCTACCTAATTTTTCGATCCTAAATTAGTATACACAGATGAGAATTGAATATCGTATAATTATAATAATTGCGAAAAATAAAGGAATATAATTAAATTAATTAGAAAATTTTCCTCGTATTTCCAGACTTTTTCCAGGTATCTCAAGATTTTTTCGGATATAATTTTCCATAGTACGGAGCCATTCAAGTATTTCGAATTTTTTTTTAATATATATTAAACATAGTACTATTCAAACTGAAACGCTTCAAATTCCTCACTTTTCAAGTAAAAATATTGAATTTTCAACAAGATAGGTGAATTTTTAACCAAATAGTTGAATTTTCTAAAAAAAAACACGAATTTTCAAAACAGTTGAATTTTCAACTAAAAAAGATCAATTTGCAATCAAAAATGGAATAGTTAAATATTCAGTGGAAGAAAATTAATACAATCAACGTGATGAATTTTCAACTAACGTAATGATTCTTTGACTGGAACAGTTGAATTTTCAACCAAAAACATGAACTTTTAACTAAGAAGATTAATTTTTCACGAAAAAAGACGAATTTTCAATAAAAAAAAAGATGAATTTTAAACTAAAATGATGGAATACTCAACTGAAATAGTTAAATTTTCATTAAAAAATTTAATTTTCAACAAAAAAACGAACTTTCAACAAAATAGTTCAATTTAAAATTAAAGAGATGAATTTTCAATTAAAATTATGAATCTTCACAAAAAAATACTTTTTAACAAAATAGTTTAACTTTCAACCAACTGGTTGAATTTTCAACCAAAAAAGATGAATTCCCAACGAAAAATGTAATAGTTGATACTTCAACCAAAAAATATCGGAAACTGTTAAATTTAACGAAAAAGTACAATTTTTAACCAAAAATAGAATAATTAAATTTTCATTTGAAAAAATTCATTTCCAACCAAGAAAAAACTAATTTTCAACAAACTATAAAATTAATTTTATATTCAAATTGAAAAAATTTAAGCACGCTGTAGAAAAAAGTCCCGGAAATTTCCACTTTTTTCGGGGTATATCCAAATTTTCTGACAATTCCAGGTTTTCCAGGTTTTCCAAGTGAGTAGACACCATATTATGTTATAAGTCTACAAAGTATTTTTGAAGACGTAAATCAAATTGACAAAGAGATTTAAACACCAAAAGGTGCATAGTGGAACAGGGAAAATTCCAAAATTGTGGAGGTTGTAACTCTAAATTGAATTTGAGGGAAATTAAATTACAGATTTTACTTCCTTAGTTTCTACCCCAATTCGAAACTTTAAGGAAAGTTCTAGAATCTGACCTAATTTTCCCGTCTTCGAAATTTGATAAAAATTCGTGTAGAGCAAGTTTGAAATTCAATTTTGTTTCAAGGCGTTTCCACAAAGGATACTTGAAACCAAATAAATAGTTGAATTTTCTACCAAATTGTTAAATTTTCAATCCAAAAATATAAATTTTTAAACAAATCGCTGAATTTTCAACAAAAGAAGATGAATTTTCAAGAAAATAGTTGAATTTTCTACAAAAAAATTGAATTTTCCACCCGAAAATATGAATATTCATAAAAAAAAAATTAATTTTCAACCATATAGTTCAATTTTTGACTAAAGTAGTTTAATTTTTCATCCAAAAAGATGAATTTTCAACAGAATAGTTCAATTTTCGATCAAAAAAGATCATTTTTAAGAAAGCAGCTAAATTTTTAACAAATGAATTAAATTTTCAACCTAGAAAGATGAATTTTCAACAAAATGGTCAAATTTTCGAACGAAAAAGATTAAACTTCAAGCAAAATAATTGCATTTTTAATGAAATAGTTGAATTTTTAAGCCAAAAAGATTATTTTTTTTAGAGGAAGGTTGAATTTTTAACAAAATAGTTTATTTTTAACCAAGAAACCTGATTTTTTTCAATTTTTTCTAATTTTGTAATTTCCAACCAAATAGCTGAATTTTCAACACAAAAAGACGAATTTTCAACAAAACAGTTAAATATTCAATCGAATATTCTACAAAACAATTAAATTATTAACTCGAAAATATTAATTTTCACCAAGAAAGTTAAGTTTTAACCAAATAGTTGAATTTTCTACAAAAATTTTCAAGAAAAAAAGTCGAATTTTTTACAGAATAGTTGCATTTTCGACAAAAAATATTTATTTTCAACGAAAAAGTTGATTTTCAACCAAGTAGTTCAATTTTCAAGAAAATGGTTGTATTTTAAACCCAAAAAAATGAATTTTCAACAGAATAGTGGAAATTTCGACAAAAAAAAAAGAAGATTTTTAACAAAATAGTTGCATTTGTAACAAAATAATGAAATTTTTAAGAAAATCGTTGAATTTTTAGCCAACAAAGATGAATTTTTAACAAAATGGTTGCATTTTCAATCAAATAGTTGCACTTTTAAGGCTAAAAGACGACTTTCAAGGAGGACAGTTGAATTGTTAACAAAATAATTTATTTTCAACTAAAAATTCGAATTTTCAAAAAAAAGATGACATGTAAATTAAAAAAAATGAATTTTCAATCAAAAAGAACAAATTTTCTATCCAAAAAGACGAATTTGTAACAAAGCAGTTGAGTTTTCTACAAAACAATTGAATTTTCAAAAAAAAAAATAATTTTCTACCATATAGTTCAATTTTTGACTAAAACCGTTTAATTTTTAATCCAAAAAAATGAATTTTCAACAGAATAGTTCAATTTTCGATCAAAAAAGATCATTATTAAGAAAGTAACTAAATTTTTAACAAATGAATTAAATTTTCAACCTAGAAAGATGACTTTTCAACAAAATGGTCGAATTTTTGAACCAAAACGAATAAACTTCAACCAAAATAATTGAATTTTTAATCAAATAGTTGAATTTTTAAGCCAAAAAGATGAATTTTTTAGAGGAAAGTTGAATTTTTACAAAATAGTATATTTTTAACTAAGAAGCCTGATTTTGTTATTTTTTTTCTAATTTTGTCATTTCCAACCATATAGCTGAATTTTCAACACAAAAAGACGAATTTTCAACAAAACAGTTAAATTTTCGATCAAAAAAGGTCATTTTTAAGAAAGTAGCTAAATTTTCAACAAATGAATTAAATTTTCAACCTAGAAAGATGAATTTTCAACAAAATGGTCGAATTTTCGAACAAAAACGAATAAACTTCAACCAAATAGCTGAATTTTCAACACAAAAAGACGATTTTTCAACAAAACAGTTAAATTTTCAATCGAATATTCTAAAAAACAATTAAAGTTTTAACTCGAAAATATTGATTTTCACCAAGAAAGTTAATTTTCAACCAAATACTTGAATTTTCTACAAAAATTTTCAAGCCAAAAAGTCGAATTTTTTACGGAATAGTTGAATTTTTGACAAAAAATATTTATTTTCAATGAAAAAGTTCATTTTCAAACAATTAGTTCAATTTTCAAGAAAATAGTTGAATTTTCAGCCTACAAAGATGAATTTTTAACAAAATTATTGCATTTTCAATCAGATATGTAGTTTCATTTTTAAGGCTAAAAGACGAGTTTCAAGGAGGACAGTTGAATTGTTAACAAAATAATTTATTTTCAAGCAAAAATTCGAATTTTCAACAAAAAAGATGACATTTCTATCAAAAAATGAATTTTCAATCAAAAAGAACAAATTTTCTATCCAACAAGACGAATTTTTAACAAAGCAGTTGAATTTTCGTCTAAAAAGATGGCTTTTTAACAAAATAGTTGATTTTTCAATAAAATAATTAAATGATCAACCAAATAGTAGAATTGTTAACCAAAAGAGAGGAATTCCGTACCAAAAATATAATAGTAGACTTTTCAAATAAAAATACGTGGATTTTGTAATTGATTACTGTTAATTCTTTTCGAATTTAAGCGAAAAGAATGAGAAAAAGGGGAAAGTTTCTTGAAAACAGTAGAAAAAAAGGAATTCTTGAAGTAAACGGAAAAGAGGGGAATCGGTGAAAGAGTCTGAAAATTAAACTTTTTCAGGGTCCTCATACACTACTTTTCCACATAGTTTTAATTTTAAATTCCATTATTTTATTTGATCGACCCTTCCTACTAAAAAAAAATTCAATATGAATATCAAAAATACA
Organism: Andricus curvator; assembly: GCA_932195095.1. Classification (NCBI taxonomy): domain Eukaryota; kingdom Metazoa; phylum Arthropoda; class Insecta; order Hymenoptera; family Cynipidae; genus Andricus; species Andricus curvator. Next base: position 1,090,786 of record CAKNYM010053093.1, read on the forward strand.
AGCTCATTTGTTCCAACCTTAAATCCAATGTTTAAAATAAAAAATATGATTTTTTCCCTTGAAAACCTATTTTCAAACCTAGAAGCTGCATATCATATTGTGACGGAACGAAATGGGGTTGGAGATAGGGGTAAGAAAAGAGGATTGAGAGTGACATTCTGAGTCTCAATTTTCTTGTCTTTCAGTGTGCATATTTTTTAGGATCTGTGTGTATGATATGCACATGTGGGTATGATATGTGTGTGTGTGTGTTCAAATATGTGGTACTCTGGTGGGATTAAGGTACGGCTGTTGCCGCTTCTTGGTGCGGAGAGTGCGCATTTGCCGGGGTAAACCAGGGTTACCTGCGGTCGTTGTGTCCAAAAACTTTGGCAATAAACTTACACTCTCGCGCAGACTCGGGGCCAAACGTAATCGGCCGGGATAGTTTCTCCAGTTGCGTAAGCGTCTCACCGATAGGTTGCTTGCCTACTAGTGGCCTATAGCTGGACTGCAAGTCAATGGCGTTAATGCCACTGACAAAGCTGAGAGAAGCTGTCTTGACTTCTCTAGTCGACCACCTCCAACTTTCTAGAGCAATTCACATTTCAATTAAAAAAAAAATGGAAAAATTAGGTTTCCCAATCTTCCAACACTTTTTTGTTACATCTGC
>CAKNYM010053093.1:1091447-1122001 GCA_932195095.1 Andricus curvator
CAAATACTTTTTTATTACATCTGCTTTCAATCTGCAACAATTTTTTTAATTTCTGATCTTAAATTAGATCGAAGAATTTCTTGACTTCTCTAGTCGATAGCCTCCAACTTTTCTAAAGCAATTCGCACTTCAGCTAGAGAAAATATTTCAAAATTATGTTTCCCAATCTACCAATACTTTTTTATTACACCTGCTACGGATCTGCAACAAGCTATTCAATTTCTGATCTTAAATTGGATCAAATAATTTCTTGACTTCTCTAGTCGATCGCCTCCAAATTTTCTAAAAAAATTTGTATTTTAACTTCGGAAAATATTTAAAAATTACATTTTCCAATCTCGCAGCACCTATTTATTAAATCTGCTTTAACTTTGCAAAAAGTTTTTCAATTTCTGATCTTTAATCAAAGATCAATTCAATTAAAGAATGTCTTGCCTTCTTTAGTCGACCGCCTCCAACTATTCTGGGTCAATTCCCATTTCAACTTCAGAAAATATTTATATTTTTAAATATTTAAAAATTACGAATACCAATTTTCCAAAACTTTTTTATTAAATATGCCTCATATCTGCATATCTGCTCTACACTAGATTACATAAACTTATGGCGGATGACTATGCCTAAACTAGACTCACGCGAATTTTCAACCAAAAACGATTACTTGTTGGAAAAATTGTTAATTTTTCAACCAAATAGGTGAACTTTTAACCAAATAATTGAATTTTCAAGTTAAAAAGATCAATTTTAAACCAAAAATGGAATAGTTCAATTTTTTAGTTAAAAATTACATTCTCAACCAAAAAACAACGATTTTTCAACAAAATAGTTCAATTTTAAAGCAAGGAAATGAATTTTCAACTAAAATAAAGGATCTTCAACAAATAATGACTTTTTAACAAAATTGTTGAATTTTCTACAAAGTAGATTAATTTTTAACCAAAAAGTTTAATTCTCAACGAAAAATGTGATAGTTGATATTTCAGCCAAAACAGGTTTTAATTTTAAATCAGAAACAGTTGAAATCAACCAAAAAATACAAATTTTCAAAAAAATAGTTGAATCCTCTACCAAAACGACGAATTTTCAATACATTAGTTGACTTTTTAACTAAAAAGTATACTTTTTAACAAAATTGTTTAATTTTCAACAATTTAGATTAATTTTCCACTAAATAGTTGAATTTTTAACCAAAAACATGAACTTTCAACCAAACAGTTCAATTTTCGACTAACAAAATTAATTTCCACCCAAAAACAGAATATTTACACTTTCAATTTGAAAACTTAATTTGTTACAAAAAAGCGAACATGCAACAAAATATTTACATTTGTCACGAAAATAGTTCAATTTTCAAGAACAAATATAAATTATTTTAAGCAAGAAGATTCATTTTCTACCAAACAAACGAAATTTCAGCAAAATGCATGAATTTTCAACTAAGAAAGACCAATTTTCACCAAAAATGAAATAGTTAAATTTTCAGTTAAAAAATCAATTTTTAACCAAAAAAAAAACAAATTTTCAAGAAAATAATTAAATTTTCAACAAAACCACTTTCAACTAAAACGAGGTATCTTCAATCAGAAAACATAATTTTTAACAAAGTAGGTCAACTTTCAGCCAAGTAGTTGAATTTTCAACTAAAAAAGATACATTTCAGCTAAAAATGGAACAGTTAAATTTTCAATTAGAAAAATTAATTTTTAAACAAAAGAATGAATGTTCAACAATATAGGACAATTTTCAACCAAATTAATGAATTTTCTACTAAAATAGATGAATTTTCAAACCAAAAATACAACTTTGCAAAAAATCAGTTCAGTTTTCAACCGAAAAAATTATTTTTTAACCAAATTGTTGAATTTCCTACAAAGGAGATCAGTTTTTTACCAAATAGTTAAATTTCCAACCAAAATCATGAATTTAAACGAACGATATAAATTTTCTACCAAAAAGACGCATTTTTAACAAAATAGGTGAATTTTGAACTAAAAAAATATCAATTTTTGACCAAAAAATGTAATGGTTACATTTTCAGTTCAGAAAATTGATTTGCAACAAAAAAGATCCAACAAATTTTCAACAAAATGGTTGAAAACTATTTGGATTACTGAATGAACTCCGAATTATTTGCATTAAAAGTGGATTAAACCGGATTAAAAGAGTATTACTTCGAATTACAAGTGGATTATTCAAGCATACAAGTACATTACTCCAAATTACTTGAATTACTCTGGATTACAAGTGAATTTACGCGGATTAAAAGGCAATTAAAGGGGAAAACCTCGGAATACACGGGTATTACTCCCGATTACAAGTGGATTACTCCGAATTGCTTGAATTATTCCGGATTACAAGTGGATTACTTCGGATCACTCGGATTACACTGAATTACCATTCAATGAAATGGTTTTTTTGTTCCAATCAAAATTTTTCTTTAATTTAAAATGATTTGCTTCATTTTTAAGTTATATTTGTTTAAATAAAAAAAATTATGTTAAAGAAACCGTTTATTGAATTTATGACAAATATTTTTCGAGTCTATCTTTTGCATGTTATTGTCAACAAGTGAAATGAATGAGGAATTGCCTATAGAAAAGTATAGTGTTTTATGAAAATAAGTTATGAGATTGACTGGCGTAGTTCCGACTGGTTTTTTGTCGGAAAGGCTGAAATGATTTTGTAACGATTTATGCAAAAAATGGCAGGAGTTACTTTGCAAATCAACTGGTCCACTTAAGAGTAACGCCCGCTATAATAGCAGCGTTCCTGCTTAGTAGTTGCGCAACTAGAGAAACTCTCGATTCCTGCATCCGTCGAACTTGGATCCTCGAGAAAGGTCTGGAATCGATTACTAGACTGGTATGGCTCATTTTCCTGCCTAGCTCGTAACTGCGAGTTTCATTTTAATTATAATTATAAAACGCGATCAGAACGTTTAACAGAAGCAACATAGTAGCAACGGCCTGTTAGTTACGCAACTGTAACAGGTTTTGTAGGGAAAATAGGAGAATTTTTCTTCGATAAAGGGGATTTTTTTAAGAAAGGGGAAATTTCTTCATCTGATAAAAATACCAGCTATGGTTCCGTTGGAATAACTTCAACCCAAACAGGCGAAGAGTAGGAATGTTTCTCTTGATTTTGTACCTGGGATGTCCATGATTAATTTCAAAAAATAGAAATACTAAGTTTTTCTCGAAAATGAAGAGATATAAAAAAAAGTTAAGAGATAAAAATTGTTCACTGGAAAAATTCTAACAAAAAGACCCCCTCCATCATGTTTGATCCCACTTCGTTTTCTTAAAAAACTTGATTTTTATATTTTAGTAGGTAAACATTGAGGTTTCATTATTTTATACCATGTGGGTATGAATACATTCCTAGCTTCTCTACTTCACATAATTATATCGAGGCCAAGAAATAAGAGAAAAAGTAATTTATATCAAAATCGAAAAATCAAGTTTTTCAAGAAAATGAAATGAGATCAAAAATTATAAAAGGGGACTTTTTGTATCAAATTTTGCAAGGAACAATCTTTTTCTTTAAAGTTTTTTTGCATATCCCGCTTCGTTTTCAAAAAAACTGAGTAATCCGATTTTTTGACATAAAAAACGGATTTTTTAAGAAAAACAGCTCGGGCGAAGATTTTTTATCGGAAAATAGTTGTAAGACATCCCAGATGCAAAATTTATTCAATTTAAAATATTAAATTAATATTAATTAGTACAAAATTTCTGTAATTCATAGTATCTATTATCTAACACAATATAATATATATAAAGACCAGTATTTTAATCCTGTAACGTTTTTAATCTTGAATATTTTATAAGCCGAATAAAAAAATAAAATTTCGAATTAAAAGTGAAAAGTTTCAAATTTATTTCGACCAAAAAAGATGAAACCAAATATTGTGGAATTTTTAACCTACAAACATGAATTTTCAACCAAATGGTCGAATTTTCAAATAAAAAATAGTTGCATGTTCAACTAAATAATTGAAATTTTCAGAAGACCAAAATTTTCAACAAAAAAAGATGAATTTTCAACCCAAACGGATGAATTTTCTGTCCAAATAGACGAATGTTCAACAAAACAGTTGAACTTTCGACCAAAAACGATTATTTAAAAAAACTTGATTTTTAAATAAAATACTTAAATTTTCAACAAAATAGTTTAATTTTTAACCCAATATTTTACTTTTCTACCTGCAAAGATGAATTTTCAACCAAATAGTTTAAGTTTAAACAAAAAAATAATTTTTAACCAAGCAGTTGTATTTACAACCCGAAAAGTTGCATTTTTAACAAAAAGATGAATACTCAACGAAAATTGTAATAGTTGATATTTCATCAACAACAAGCAAAAGAATGTTTAACAAAACATTTAATTTTTAAATCTGAGAGTTAAATTTTTAACAAAATAATTATTTTTTGAAGAAAATAGTTGAATTTTCAACCTACAAAGATGAATTCTCAACAAAAAATGTAATAGTTGCCATTTCAACCAAAAAAGACGAATTTTGACCCAAAAAGGATGAATTTCCAACTAAAAAAGTTCCATTTTCAACAAAAAATGGCAAAGTTACATTTTCAGTTAAAAAATTATTCCCCCCCCCCCCCTCACCACCCGCCAAAAAACACTAATTTTAAATAAAATAGTAAAATTTTCAACTAAATTGATGTACCTTCAACAACAACAAAATTGGTTAACAAAGTAGGTCAACTTTAAGCCAAGTAGTTGAGTTTTCAACCAAAAAAGATCCATTTTCAACAAAATAGTTAAACTTTCCACCAAAGAGATGAATTTTCATATAAAATGATGAAGCTTAAATAAAAAAGTATTTTTTAACCTTTGATTATTCAACCTTCAAACAGCTTTTTAATTTTGAATAAAAAAAAAATAGTTGAAGTCAACCGAAAAAGGCGAGTTTTAAACAAGAGTTGAATCCTCAATCAAAGAAAATTCATTTTCAACTGAAAAGAAAAGAAATAGAAATATAAATACCTGGAAAATAAATTGGTAACAAGAATATTAATCATATTAATCATCAGGGTTGCTGCACAACTTCATTTTCAAAATGCCCTAATTTTTCTCTGGCCAATTTTTCAAATTCCCTGACTATTAATATTCAAAGACCAGAAACTTAATTTTTAACATTCGGAACAATTTGAAGTCTGCGAAAAATTGTTTAAAAGTACGGCCAGCTACATATGCGGCGAGTCACATTTGCGGTAAATCAAATTCGCTACAAGTCACATTGCGTCATATGGTATTTGGAAAAATTTAAATTCCCGCAAATGTGACTTACCGCAATATGAATTGCCGCAAAGATTTTTTTCAAAATCCCTGACTTTTTCCCGACTTCCCATGACCAATAAAATTCCCTGACTTTTCCCTGATTTCCATATTTTATCAGATCTATGGCCACCGTGGTTAAACAACTATAAATGAAACTATCGATTATCTGTCGTGGATCTATTTGCAACAACGAAAGCTCCAGAATCCTCCATAGTCATCACACGCGAATTATCGCGAAAACTGGGTCACTCCAGCTTTTTTTCAATGCGAGTCTCAATTTTCCGACGCAAATCGTAAAAATTTAATCAGTCAGGTGAGATATTTCTGTAGCGTTGGATGGTTGAATCGCATATTTCAGAGAGGTAAAATTTGTTTGGATATTTGTGGAATTTTATTAATGTTGTCAAAGCTTTGCTTCAATAGTATCAGGTTGACAACAGACAGGATTATAAAGCAGTGAAATCTGAAACGCACTCAATTTTTTAAATATTTTCTGTACAACAGCATTATGGATACAGGAACTTCTAAATTGTCCATACTTTGAAATATTTACAAAGAAGCCTTATAATTTCGCATTTTAATATTGATATTTATATTAAAACGTGTCTTGCATAATACCAATCAAAATTTGTAAGCAACTCAATTTTGAAATCGATTCAACTTAGCCAACGTTTGCATCATTAATAACTTTAGAAAGTGAGAATAATTTAAATTAGAGCATTTCGAAATTTCGAAATTTTTTAATTTGAAAGTTGATTCATAAATCGGAATTGGTAGATAACTACTAATTTAAATAGTGCAAAGTCGTTTGCCAATTTTATTAAGCATTTCTACTACTTCAATTAATAGTAATTTCCTTTCTACTAAGAAATGTAGAAATGCTTACTAAACCATTCGCACTATTTCAATTAGTGTAAGTTTTCTGATAATTTACTCTCTTATTTTGAACCAGATAAATTTTAATTACAGTCAGTAACTAAATTATAGCTATGAGAATTAGTAAAAATTAACTAATTCTTAGCGAAAAGTCATTAATCTTCATTCAAATTTGTCTAATTGCGATAGCTAGAATCCGGCCATCATCGATTTGACTGAACATCAGTTAAATTTGACTAATTGTTACTCAAATTGAACTAATTTAGAATTATAGAGTTGAGACCACCCTAGACTGAAAGTGCATTCTATTTTAGGTGCCCTACATTTGTAAATATTTCTTATTTGTAAGCGACCTACATTTAAACTAATTTTCAAGATTAAAGTCAGCTCTATTTGAAAACGTTGTAAATGTGAAACTGACTAGTATTACAGAATTTTCCGTAAAATGAACCGGTCAAGTAAAGCACTAGGGCTAGTATTACGAAATTTTCCGTGCGTTTCATGCCGTATCTAGGGCTGCCAGGTCGTGGCCCGATCGGGGCCACGGCAAAATTTCTGCACGGTAGACGGTTCGTTCGAAAAAAGGAACGGTTCATCCCCGGGAGGCCAAGGCTGGGCTAGCGTAGGTCAAAAGCGAAAAAATGGGACTTTAGGGAATTACAAAATGAATTACAGAAAGAGGCATGTATCCACCGTAAGGAAGAGACACGATCAAAATACTCATGTTACATAAGATCAGTAAAGTCGCGAATATTCTCGAAGGTGAAAGCAAACTTAAACAAAAGACAAGATCTTTTATTTATTATTTATAATATCATTTCATAATAAATTATTGAATAAAATTCTGAACATTTAAAAAGAATATTTAAGTATTTATAATGTTTATCTCGCCTTCTAGGCCGCAAAACTTCATTTTCAAAATTTCCCGACTTTTTCTTGATTTTTTCTTGAATGATTTTTAATTTCCCTGACCATTCATATTCAAAGACCCAAATTCTAATCTTTAAACACTTTTAGAGTGGAATATTTATAAATTGAATAAAAAAATTTTAATTTTTAAATTATTATGTGCAATAATAATGTGACCTTCAAATATTTCAAAGCTCTTCAAAATTATTTGGATGTTTTAAAAATACCCTAAAATCCTTTGAAATCCATTCAATTGATTGAAATCTATTAACAATTCTTCGGAATTTTTAAAAATATCTGAAAATATTTCAAACACTTGGAAATCTTTTAAAATTCCTTGTAACTTGTAACACTAAAATGTTTGAAATTCTCTAGAATCTCTTAAAATATTTCAAATCTTTTTAAATCTGTTGAAATGCCTAGAAACTTTTTAAACCTCTTGAAAATTCGTTGGAATCTTTTAAAATACCTTAAAATATTTCAAAAGAGTTCAAGTAAATTCGGAAATAGGTATAGACCTGAATTCAATAGCGGTTAACCGATGGGTTAATTTATTGAAAAAGAAGTTACTAAAGTGATCTTTTTTATTTAAAAAGTGAGTATAGTGACGTTACATTAAAAAGGTGACTAAAAGTGATTTGACAAGAAAATGGACTAAAAGTGACTGACTTTTGCATTTTTTTTTAAATCCCTGACTTTTCCCTGATTTTTCCCTGACCTGCGGCCACCTGGTCGAACCTTGTTAAGTCTCGAACTTTAAGAAATTATTTGAATTAATTTTCAAACAAATTGGTTCGAAAAACAATTGTATCAGCTTTTTGTTTGAAAGCGACTATCTTCAACTGAACCACTGAAATTGTCACTGGTTGAATCAGTATTTTGAATTATCACTGGTGAACCAGTGATTTTCCGACATTGACTGAATGAACTAGTAAGTGACTCAACTAAAACCGCGGTACTGAATATACCAGTGACGCTAAATGATAGATTCAACTAGTGATATAGCACTCCACTGACTGAACCAGTGAAATCTCACTGATCTCACTTTTAAGGAAGGATGGAATAAGATTCAGAAATTTGATATTTCAGTATCGCAATACTCAGAATCTACAAGTTTTGACATTGATTACTTTGCGAAATTCTAGAATCAAATTCCTTCCAAAATGTCACGTTTTCATCATAAAACGGAACTATCTCATGTTCCTGAGCGATCCTGAAACTTCGTGTATCTGCCGCTGAGAATACGAGGTGAAATAGGATCATCGTAAAACTTAAACTGCACTTTGCAATCCAATTGTTCCTCATGCTGACTGATCCTCGAAGAAAATCCACATAACTTATTTTCCTAGGAATCAGGGAAAAGTCAGGGAATTTTGATGCTCAAGAAAAGTCATGAAAAAGTGAGGGATTTAAAAAAAAATTAGAAAGTCAGGGAATTTCGATGAGAAGCACTTTAAGTAACTGTCAAGAATAATATATTAAAAGTTTGTAAATTTAAATTTAAAATTGCTTTACTCCATTCATAAAAAATTCTATATTAAAAATGCAGACTACCCTATTCCCCCCTTTCATCCTTTTTTTAAGAATTACTTCCCCCCCCCCCCCTGTTTTCACGAAACTTCCCATTTTTCCGTTTTTTCGCTTAAATTCGAACAGAATTAATAGAACCCAATAAGCAATTCTAACTATTTGTGGCTGAAAGGCCATTCTTTTTCGGTTGAAAATGCAACTATTTTAGTAGAAATTAAATCTTGTTTGCTCAAAAGATCAACTATTTGGTTGAAAATTAATCGGTTTTTGTTGAGTATTCCACTTTTTTGTTAAAAATTGGTCGTTTTAGTTGAATTAAACGGTTTGTTATTTAGTTTGAATTTTTTTGGGTTGAAATATCAGCTATTACATTTTTCGTCGAGAATTAATTGTTTTTTTTTTATTAAAAGTTAAACTACTTTGTTAAGAATTCCTATTTTTTGTTATTGAAACTTCATTATTTTAGTTGAGAATGTATCTCTTTGGTTAAAAACGTATCTACTTTGCTGAAGTTGAACTACTTTATTAAAAATTATTTTTTTATATGATTCACTTCTTTGGTTACAAATTTAACTATTTTATTAAAATCCTTTGTTTTTGGTTAAAATTAATTTTTTTATCTGAAAATTTAACTATTTCATTTTTTGATAAAAATATAGTCTTTATTGGTTGAAAATTCAACTATTTGGTTTAAAATTCATGTACTTTGTTGAAAAATTGTCTTTTTGGGTGGAAAATTAATATTCTTTGTTGAAATATATCTTTTCGGTGGAAAATCTATAAATTTTTTTAATTTTCTTGTAGTGAAGTCATCTTTCTTCGCTGAAAATTGATCTTTCTTGGCTGAAAATTAATTTTTGTTACAAATTCATTTGTCTTCTAAAAAATTCGTCTTTTGTGTTTGAAAATTCAACTATTTGGATGAAAGTGCAACTGCTTTTGGTTTTAGTTTAATCACTTTTATTTGAAAATTCGACCATCAGGTTAAAAATTCCACTATTTCGTTCTAAATTTAATTATGTTAATGAAAATTAAAATATTTTGTTAAAAAGTCCTCTTTTCAGGTCAAAAATTCAACTATTCTGTACAAAATCCACCTTTTTTGAACAAAAAATTGGTCCTATTAGGTTAAAAATTCATCTTTAAGTAAAAAGTCATCTTTCCTGGTTGAAAATGTATTTTTTTCTTTGAAAGTTAATCCTTTTTAATTAATAAGTATACTATTATATTTTCAGTTTATAATTATATGTACTCTTTTGATTAGGACTTCTATAATTGGTTAAAAATTTCATTATTTTGTTGAAAATTCAACTATTTTGCTAAAATGTTGTTTTTTGATTGAAAATGAAACTGTTTTTGGTTGAAGTTTAATCTTTTTTGGTAGAAAAGTAATTTTTCTTGGTTAAAAATTTTTCTTCTTTGGTTAAAAATTAATTTTCTTTTCGGGTTGACAATTTAACTGTCTTCAAAAAAAATTTTCTTTTTGGCTTGAAAATTCAACTATTTGAAAGTTCGTCTCTTTACTTGAAAGTTCAACTATTTGGTTGTAAATACAAATAGTAAAAATAAAGGAGGTATAAATTTTACATTAATCTAGAATTCCCGTGTTACTTATTTAAGCAATACGTCCGTGCCGCAATCACCCCAGGTGAAGAGCTTTACAAAGACACCATAAAATAATTAGTCGATTCGTCTTAAGGTGGTGAGTCCAGTTATAACGTCAGTCCCACCTGACTTCGGTCATTTGATGAGAAACATGGGGACAAAACTAGAACCGCAAGATAAAATGGCAATAGATAGTACCTACTTTGAAAAACGATCTGTTAAAGTTTAGCTAATGAAATTCGTGACATACGATCTTGTTTTTCTAAAATACGAGGTTGGCTTAATTAAAATAGTTCGAAAATTCTGCTTTCGATACGTCGGAAGTTCTAGAGTGAATTATGAGCGAATGGCCCCTGACCTTGTTCGAAATGAGTTTTTACAGGTATATATCCATGTGCACGTCACCAAGAGCGACAATGGTCAAGGTAGAAGTTATTTAAAGTCAGAATTAATTGCCTCTTCTGGTTTTAAATATAGAATATATTTTTTACTGCAGGGGAAAGGCGTCCACAGTTGTTGTTCCGTGTATTCATAAGAGTCAAAAAATATCTAAAAAATAGTTATGTAATAGTTTAACTAATATTTGTGGAAAAAACTGTTCAAAGGCTAATTTTAAAATTAAGATCTATGCCAGTCAAGACTTTTCTGACTCCCTGTGTACATCCTTCTCCCATATTTTGAAATTCCAAAACATTTGAGTTGTTTTAGATGATTTCAAAACTAGAGGAGATCTACTACTTAATCACAAATGCCGAAAGATTAAAAAAAAATTATATTCATATTAAAAATGCTGAAAGGTTTCATTTGCTGTAGAGGCAATTAATTTTTTTTTAATGTCGAATACGCTAGGCATCAAAAAGTCACTCTAATGTAGATAACGATATTTTTTGAATTATTAGCATAGTAGTGAAATTTAATGATAAAATTGATGACTCTTTAAATTTCAGAATAAAATCTTCCGACTGAAAATATTTATTAAAAATAAGATGAGATCAATTATCGCATTCATAGATATGAATTTGAGAGAGGTAACACTGTTGAATAGGCTTATTCATTTGACTTTATTTTTATTAAATATTTTTAATTGCAAAATTTTATTCTGAAAGGACTCCGCACAAAATGTATTGAAAAAAGGTCTCGGTAGATTTTGATAATTTTTTGATATTTTGTAGAACATGACCCCCCGAACAAAAAATCATAATGACAAAACCCCGAAAAATGGACAGATTTTCATCTGCACAGTTACAAAGTGCTAAGTGTTTCCAGTGAGCGTAGCGCCAGTAGCCTCCATGTAGCGTGAATGCTGGTCTAAAAGGGTACCTTTGGCGCGGTGCAGACGAAAATATGTCCATTTTTCGGGGTTTTGTCAGAAGGATTTTTTGTTCGCGGGTCCATGACCTACAAAATGTCAGAGTTGCAGAGTGCTAAGTGTTTTCAGTGAGCTTCGCGCCAATAGATCCTATGTAGCGTGAATGCTGGTCTGAAAGGGTACTTTTGGCGCGGTGCAGATGAAAATCTGTCCATTTTTCGGGGTTTTGTCATTATGATTTTTTGTTCGGGGGTCATGTTCTACAAAATATCAAAAAATTATCAAAATCCACCGAGACCTTTTTTCAATACATTTTGTGCGGGGTCCTTTAAATAATCAATTTCATTCATTCAATAATTAATTTCAAGGCCCCTTCAACAAAAATGCTAACCCCCTAGCATTTCCTTTTTTTGTACCCTTCGGGATGAAAGGGGTCTACTGGAAATGGGATATGGTTGTATTTTCACGTTTCACATCATGAAAAGAAATGTTAATGGAAATAAGACATGGTTGTATTTTCACTTTTCACATAATGAAAAGGAAGGCTACTTGGAAAAGGGGTAGGGCTGTGTTTCCACTCACGCCTACCCTTTTTTCTATCACAAAAATGTGATAATGTTTGTATTTTTACTTTTAACGCAATGAAAAGAAAGATTGCTGGAAATGGGATCTGGTTGTATTTTCACTTTTCCGATAATGAAAAGAGAGGGTACTGGAAAAGGGGTAAGAGTATGTGAGGTTACTGGAAAAGGGGTAGACCTGTGTTTCCACTGAAGCCTAGTTTTGTTTTCAACACTAAAAATATGATATGGTTGCATTTTCACTTTCTACACAATGAAATGCGATATGGTTGTATTTTCACTTTTCGCAGAATGAAAAGATAGGCTACTGAAAAAGGGTTAAGAGTGTATTAGGCTACTGGAAAAGGAGTAGAGCTGTGTTTCCACTCACGCCTACCCTTTTTTCCATTACTAAAAATGTGATATGTTTGTATTTTCACATTTCACAGAATGAAAAGAAAAATGACTGAAAATGGGATATGGTTGTGTTTTCACTTTTCCCATTTAAACTCCAATGTTAATTTCAATAGCCCGGGGCAAGGGTTACTGCTAACCAATTTGAAAAAAATGGAATTTCTTTTTCGGGAAAATGAACAAATTAGGGGGGGGGGGCGATCACTAACAATTGAAAGTCCAGTTTTTGGAATACCTTAAGTGGACGTTCCCTGACGTATATTTTAGCTTCCACATGAGATTCAGTTATGTTACGTTATTATTATATTGGAACTGAGTTGGCATTGTATTAACATTCACCGGCTACTCGATCTCTCTTTCTCTTTTATTTTTTTTCTCTATTTCAGTGTTGAACTGTTGATACACAAGCTGATATATACATGTGTCGACAGGGGCAGCGCCATGTTTTTCGTAACATGACTTTGTATCATGAACTTTTCGAATCTTTGCGCAGCATACCATAAATCTAGTCGCGCTTGCACACACGTGGGCAGTTATTGTGCTTATTGCTTATTTCTTTCAATATTTCCAACAAAAAACAATTCTTAAGGATCTCCGCTACGTACAGTCCACTTCGAAATTGAGCAATTTTTAAAATCATTGATAAATTTGGCGAAAATAGACCCAATCTGAATTGTCGCGAATTTTGAAAGAGGAATCTAGGCGCATTATAGAAAAAAAATTGTTTAGGTTGGAACTGTTTATTTAAGGAAATTTGTATGGGTTTTTGTATTTCAGCTTCAATTTTGGGTAAGAGATAAAATTCTTATCCATGGTGTCTGCTCAAATTCCCTGACCATTCAAGTATTTTGCATTTTTTGAATAATTCGGCTGGGAATATGTATTCAAGTTTTTCGCAAATTTATTATGAATATTTTTTTTCCATTTGTGAAAGTAACTTTATGAAAGAGCAAGTAATTTCTTAATTGTAAAAGTTTCTCGAGATTTAATTACAATAATATTTTTAATTTAGAAAGCTCTGACAAATTATTACAGGACATTCATAAATATATTAATTAGAACCATCGGATAATTAAATAAATTAAATATACTAAAATCATAATTAATCATTACTTACATTTTTTCACAGAACTCTTAAATTTTCAACCAAAAATGATTACTTTTAAACAAAATTGTTAAGTTTTCCCTAACTTTTTAGAAGTTGTCTAGTTTTAACATTATGCTGCGTTAGTCTATTAATAATAACAACTATGAAAAAAAAACAGTTTTTAAAAAAAAAAATGGTCCGCATTCCATTGTTTATAAAGATTGTTCACGAAATCATTATTCACGAAAATTCCCGGTTACAACTGATAATTATTATTTTTCTGCTTAAATTCCAGTTCCAACTCAGAATTTGTTATTGAAAATTCCCTGTTCCGACTCAGAATTTATTTAAATTTGAAAATTCCCTGTTTCAAATCAGAATTATAATTCTTTTAAAAAATAACCTGTTAACATCAGAATTTTTATTCTTTTCAAAAATTCCCCGTTTCAACTCAAAATTAAAAATAATTCAAAAAATTCCCTGTACCAATCCAGAATTTTTATTCTTTTCAAAAATTTCCACTTCTATACTTTGTCAAAATTATCAAATTCTGTGTTTCAACTCGGAATTAGAATCCTTTCTACAAATTCCCTCTTTCAATCCAGAATTTTAAACCTTTTTGAAAATATCCCATTTCAACTCAGAATTAGTATTCTTTTTTAAAATTCTCTGTTTCAATCCAGAATTATAATTCGTTTTAAAAATTTTCACTTCTAGCTCAGAATTTGTTAAAATTTGAAATTTCCCTATTCCAATTCAGAATATCTTTACATTTGAAAATTCCCTCTTTCAATCCAGAATTTTAATTATTTTTTAAAATACCCCGTTTCAACTCAGAATTTGAATTCTTTTTTAAAATTTCCTATTAAAAGTCAGAATTTTATTTTTTTTAACATTCCCTATTCCAATCCAAAATCTTAATTTTGTCGAAAATTCCCTGAGAAATATTTAAAATCAGTTTCAATTTTTTTACTACCGTAAGATACCGTAAAATATGTTAAAATACCAAAAAATCACTGGAAATAATATATAATACTTAAAGTGCCCCATTTATTATCCATCTGTGAATGGTTAAATTGTAATTATTTAAATTGATTAAAAATTGTAAAAAGGATTTAAAGAATGGAATAGGAAGATATACAATAATTTCGCTAGTTTATTATAAATAATTTTTCTCAGTCCTTATGTATGTATACCATTAAGCCATTTCCCTTTCGGGGTAGGCGTGACACTACCCGATTCGGGTAGTGTCATAAATGTCAAAATTAGCAGAAATTTTATTTTCTATATGTAAAATTAAATAACGATGTTTTCTACTTAATACAAGTAACTCTGCGCTAGAACAACGATTTTCTTAATGGTAAAAATTAAAATTCAATTTAAATTTGCCTCTAAAGTCCATGAATTTGATTAACAGTTGAAAAAAATTTCTATATTATTTTCGTATATGAATTTCAATTACTTAATATCACAATTATTAAAAGAAATAAAAAAAACATATCGAAAAAAATGTCTGATTTTATTAAAAACTCCCTTTCTTTTTTCTGGCTTTTCATGCCCAATAAAATTCTCTAACATTTCCAGGTTTTCCAGGTGATTAGACAACTTGTTATCCAATCATAATGCTCAAGGTCTAATTTATTCCCTGAAAGATTCCTGACAACTCTCTTTGGTTGGATTTTATTAAAATTAAGAGAAAGAGCTGAAATCATGCATGTGTTATTTTAAAATTGATTTGTATATAACATCTTGCAAAATAAAGCGTATTTCAGAAAAAGGATTCTTCTTCTGATCTCTCTAGTAGCTCAGTGGTTAGAGCACCTGACCGGAAATCAGTTGACCTGGCGTTCGAATCCCAGCGGAGCGAAAGGAGAAGATCTTTTTTCTGAATACATTTAATTTAATTTATAAGACTCTTGAAAACTTTAAAGGTTTTTCTGATGCTCCTAGGCCTAGGCCCTGAGTTTGTTACGTCCCTGGCATCACCACTGCCATAGTCCTGGCCATGGTCTACTCCTGGGGGTCGAGAAAACGCATAAACAGTACAAAGTTGGTTGCAAGTTCTAGGAGAGAGTAAGAGAGAGAGAGAGAGAGAGAGAATGGGTGTTTGAGTGGGTGGGTGTGGGGATAAGAGGGAAAGAGAGTTAGCTAAGCTCGCAGGTCGATGTATTCTCGGTTGTTTATTTAGGCCACACGAGGTGAATCGTTCGTTCGTGCTCTGTAAAAGCGCTTACATGCGCCGCGCCGCGACTACACGAAACTGCAACCACGTTTATAAGAAACAACCTCGCACTCGAGGAGATAAAACCAGGCAACAAACCCGTACCGTCGCGACGTCTTCAAAATTAAACGCGAAACGTCACTGTGTCAGGAATCGAGAACCTGCGACCAACATTACCCCGGGTGCCACATTACCCCGGGTACCACATTACCCCGGGCGCCATATTACCTCATATGCCACATTACCCCGGGCGCCATATTATCCCAGACGCCACATATCCCCATGGGCAACATTACTAAGCAACCCCATACTTCCACCCAAATCTCCCTCTACCCCTAACCATCCCCTACCATCCACCAATACCTTCACTAGACGCTACTATTTCTGGCCCCTATCATAGCTTTTTGCCTCAATCTTATACCACTTTACCCCAAATATATACCACTTTTCCCCCACCTTACACAACTTTTCCCCAACTTTATGACGCTTTTCCTTTACCTCATGCCGCTTTGCCTGAACATTATGCCATTTTGCCCCAACCTTATGCTCTTGACCGTACCTGATTTTTTTCCACATTTCCAGCACTTACGTCCTTTTGGAGTGCGAAAATGTGTCGGTCATCGAGACCCCCTAAACATCGTCTACTCACCATCAATACCCTCAACTACACCTTACCTGGTCTGATCCCTTTCCCCTCTTTTAGAGTGGTAAACCCAGATACCACATTTTTCCTTCCACCCTCAGATACAACCTTTTCCTATTTGGAATTGAGATACTACCTTTTGTGAACCGCCGTTGTGTAATGATTTGTCCCATACCCTCGATACCCTCTACCGCCCATGTAAATAAAAAATTAAAGTCTTAAGACTTTAATTTTCCGTGCCATTGACATGTACTACTGATACCCTTCCCCGAGGGAGAAACATCTTCTAAAAATCCGGTCCAGCGGAGGTGGATTACCCCGGATTATATAGGATTACTCTGGATTACCTCTATATATAATCACTCTGGATTAACTAAGATTACTCCGGATTGTATATGGATTACTCTGGATTGCATCAAATTATGGCGGATTAATCAACCTAAACTAGATTCACACGAATTTTCAAACAAAAAGTATTCATTTTTAGCAAACTTGTTGGATTTTCTATAAAATAGCTAAACTTCCAACAAAATAGTTGAACTTTCAACCTGGAAGATTTATTTCCTACCGAAAAAGAGGAGTTTTTAACGAAGTAGTTGAATCTTCAACTAAAACAGATTAATTTTCCACCAAAAACTGAATAGTTAAATTTTCAGTTAAAGAATTAATTTTCAATGAAAAAACGAATTTTCAACAAAACAGTTCAATTTTCAACCAAGCAGATGAATTTTCTACAAAAAATCTAATGTTTAATGTTCCAAACAAAGCAGATTTTAAGTTTAAATCAAATACAGTTAAAGTCAATCAAAAAGACGATTTTTCAACAAAACAGTTAACTTTTGAACCAAAAAGGATTCTGTAAAACAACATTGTTTAATTTTCAACAAAATACATGAATTTTCAAACAGATAGTTGAATTTTCAACTAAAAAGATAAAAAAGGTAGGAAAAAGGTAGTAGTTAAATTTTCAGTTAAAAAAAAAATAATTTAAAATAAAAAAAAAATCAAATAAAAAAAAATTTTCTAACATAAAAGATGATATTTCAAGTAAAAAGTTTATTTTTCTACCAAAAAAGAGAAAATTTCAACCAAATAGTTGAATTTTCAATCAAAGAGTCCAGTTTTCAACCAAACAGATGTATTTTCAACCAAGAATCTAAATTTTCTACAAAAAAATCGAAATTTCAATAGAATACATGTATTTTCAACTAAGAAAGATAAATTTTCACTAAGAATGTAATAGTTAGATTTTCAGTTAATAGAATTAATTTTCAACTAAAGAAAAGAATTTTCTAAAAGTTGAATTTTCAACCCAAAAAGACGAATTTTCAACAAAACAGTTTAACTTTCAACCACAAAAATGACTTTTCGCAAAATTGTTTACTGTCATACAAAGGAGATTAATTTCAAACAAATAGATGAATTTTCAAGCTCCTACTTAATTCTTTAAAAACTTTTAAAAGTCCTGAATAATTTTTGGCAAACAAGTACTAGATAAGTTCCTTTTTATTTTTTTCGCTATTTGTACAAGTGCTGCTCCCGGGATTGTTGTCTCAAAAAAGTACTGCTAATTTAGGACTAAAGTAACAAAAAAAGTTCAAAATACATCCCATTTCGCTGGTATTTTTTTTAGACAAATGCACTGAAAAAGTCCCACTCAATTTTTCTTTTTGAGCAGGACTTTTTAGGGACAAACTAAGGAAAAAGTCCCACCTATTTCTCTTTAAATTGATACAAGATCTAAATAATTTAGGGATAAAAGTACCAGAAAAGTTTCTTTTTTTTTTAATTTTTAGAAGAACTGATGAGATTTATGTCCCAAAACAGGACTACACTTCCAGAAAATAAAAAATCAAGTTTGAATTTTCCGGCACTTTTGTCTAAAAAAAGTTCCGGTCAAAAAAAGTAATAGTTGGACTTTTCGGTACTTTCCTCCTAAAAAAAGGCCTGCTGAAACTGATAATATTCCTGGTAATATTTTGAATTTTTTGTACCTTAGGCCCATTTCAGCAGTACTCTTGTGAAACATAAATCCAATCAACACTTGTAATAACTTCGAAAAAAAGAAAATGGAACTTATCTAGTACTTTTTCCCAAAAATAACTTAAAACTTATACAAATTTAAAAAGAATTAAGCGGAACTTTTCCGGAACTTTTGTCGTAAAAAGTCCCATCAGCACTTATGAAAATATCGGAAAAATAAAATGGACCTTTTCTAGTACTTTTGTTCCTATTTGGACTTTTAAACTTTTTTAAGAAAACTTGGTACTTAAGTACTGATTTGTCTCATACCTAGTACTTTAGTAGAACTTTAGCCGGGATCCCAATGGGACTTGTTTTTACTCGGGTGTTTCCAAGTACTTTCACCGGAGTTTCGTGGGTTCAGATTCCACCTCAGACCTATGTTTTCAGCAAAATTGATTAAAACTAATAGACAAAATTAGAACAAAATAAAAACAAAGATTAATTTAATAGATTTGGATTGTTAATTCATAATAATTACGGCCCTGGAGTTGAAGCAAGCCTACCAGCTTAGGAAGCTAAAGCGAGAAACTAACTGTTCGCGCTATCGCTAGTTACAACATTTTTTCACCTAGTTTTCGAGCTATTGACGACCTTTTTGCCGGCCTACTTCTCGTTATCGGTGTTCGCACTACACGGTCGTGTAGGAGGTTCGACGATCGGTTGAGGGTCCCTCTTTCTTTCATATTTTCTCTCTCTCTATCTCCATTTTTCTCTTTCTATCAAGTGGCTCTCTTCTAAGAGAGCTTGCATCCCGCTTGTCATTGAAAGTGTTCAAGATCTAGTGCAGAAGAGACCGTATGTCGTCCCAAGTCAGCGAGAGTGCGCATGTGGTGTCAAGAAATCCCCGAAGAACGATGGAAATGCAGCATAGGATGTCTGCATCTTGCATCGATAGCAATAACACAAAAATAGGTTGTGCTTTTTTCGAATTTTCTGTGAAAAAAGGTCCTTTTTCGCTCCGCTGGGAATCGAACTCAGGTATTCCGATTTCCGGTCGGGTGCTGAGAGCACCCGATGGCAACCGGCAATGGCAATCGAAAGACCTGGGTTCGATTCCCGGCGGAGCGAAAGAAATTTTTTTTCACCGAAAATTAAAAACAATAAAAATCCGTAACTCCTAGTCTGTGAAGACTTTAAATTATGAATTTGAGGGATTACCTTAGATCGATACATTTCATTTCTATTTCACGGTGTGTGAAAGAATTTTCTCTGATCGGTTGTTACCAACCTCGTTGATAATATAGATTTCTTGTAGATTTTTCTTATTATCTGCTTATTATCTTTGGTCTTGAAAATAAATTGAATTGAGTAAAGATGGAAATTTTTCCTCTTGTTGCCTTGAAATCAGCAGAGTGGCGGCATAGGGTAACAGCGCCAATACCGGGCAACCCTTGAGTAAATTAGTTATAAACTATAATAGAAAATACCAATTTCCGACAAAAAATACTAATATAACATAAGAAAAAATCGATTCCGATCGCAAATCTTCTTTTAAACCTAATTCTTTTTATTTATAATAACCGAGTTCCGGTGAAAAATGTTAACATAAACTTTTGTTCCAAAATTGTAAATCTTCTTTAAAATCTATACCGATTTCCGGTGTAAAACGGCAACAAGCCCAAAAGCTGAGAATTTAATAACTCTGAATGCTAATCTGAAAAATAATAATAATCTAAAAAATCTTATGATTTTTTAAATTAAGAATACATATTTTCAACGAAAAACACTAACATACTGGAAAGCTGTGAATCTTATTAGAAATATAATTTTTTTTATTAAAAATACCAATTTTTTTTTAAAACACGAACTAACTAGGAGCTCAGAAATTGCAATACTGTTTCGAACTTTTTTTTCTGTAAAACGCTAACATAACCTAAAATTGTTAAAAAATTGTGAATCTTCTTTGAAATATGATTTTCTTTGTATTAAAAATATAAAGTCCCGACGAAAAACATTAATATGATCCAAAATGTTTGAAAGAATCTAAATCTTGTTCAAATTATAATGATTTTCGTTTCACAAAAACAATTTTTGGTGTAAAACGCTAACGTAACCTAAAATTGTTGAAAAATTATGAACTTTAAAAATCTAATAATTTTTGTTCAAAAAAGCGATCTGCTCTGAAAACGTTAATATAACCTGAAACTCTGCAACGATTGAAAATCTTGTTGGAACTATAATAATTTTTGTCATAAAATACCAATTTTTGGTTTAAAACGCCAGCATAACCTAAATTTGTTAAAATATGTGAATTTTATTTGAAATGTAATTTCCTTTTTAAATTAAGATTTCTACATGTTATTCGAATTAATAAATTATAAACTCAAAATTGTTCCAAAATTATGAATCTTTGAAATCAATTCATTTTTGTTTTAAAATGCTAACACATTACAAAAAATCTAATACAATCTAAATTTTTTAGAAATGTAATTCTTCAAAACTTTATGATTTTATATTTTAGTTCTTTCTGAAAATAACTAATTTGCAACGAAAAGCACTGGGATAAAACTGCGCCTAAGGTTTTCTAGGATTTTTCTTATCAAAAGGGATTATTTGTAGATTCAGTTTTTAAAATTTTGAATTTAGGATATAAAACAAATTATATTTAAAAAAAAATTTAGATAGGATACACAAAAATATTTACATGCTTTCAAAATTTTTTGTTTTTTAAATTAATTATTAGAAAGTTACGAAATTTGTAAAATTAGTCACCAAGTCAAGAAGAAATTCTAAAGATGCAATTCAATAAATAATTGCTAATACTCTGATCACTGTCACTTCCGATGTCCATTCGTAAATTTATTAGAAGGAATAACTAATGTTAATATCGATGTTATTAATAATGGTTATTAAATCACTACCAATTGAATCAGTAACGAAAGTAAATAACAGTAACTTATAAACTCTAGGAAAAGTCGAATTTACTTAATAAATTGGATTTTAATTCAATTCTAATCAGATTTTTTTTATCAATAATCTTGAAATTAAATATAATTTAATTAATTTTTTTTAAAGAAAAGAGAGTTAGTTCGATACAACAGGATAACCTGTTTTACTTTAAATAAAAATCATGTTCACTTTTTATTTGAAACCCAGAATGACGAAAGGATTCTAAATTATTGCGATGATAGGATTTTCTTGCAGTAATAAACTTGTACAATAATTACAGGTAATTATAGAAGATGATGGTTAATTATAGTATAACTTACGTTTAATCTCTCATTGATACAAATATGAAGAAGATAAACTCACCTGCAACAGAAAAGAAAGTAGTATTAATTCACTTTTTATTAATATTTATGGTTACAAGTGCACGAAACATTTTTTTTGTAATTTGAAAATCCTTTTTACAAAGAAATTATGACAAACTTGCTAGACTTTCAAATCTCAATCTTTTCAATTTGAAATCTTCCAAACTTTAGCTTTATATCTTTGAAATTGTCAACCACATGGTCTTTTTTAACTTATTGTTTTCAATCAGACAGTATTTTCGCAAAAACTTAAATCCTCAATAATAATATCTTTTTTGCCAATTTATTGTTTGTGATATCATAGATTTTTATACTTTCTATTTTCTATTTCTGAGAAGCCATGTTCGCGCTTTTTCGCAGAATTCAAGGATCTCAAACACCTCTTGACCCAGATCTTTGATGACTTGCCATTTACGCGCACATGGATAAAACAAACACTTTCTTACTATTTGACAATAAAAAGTAATAGTATCACGTTTTTATTTCGCTTCTCAATTCATATCACGTTTTACAGCGGAAAGAAAGCACTCTAAAAAAAATCATTCACATCGCAAAATTAAATTTTATTTCCTTAAATCGCAAGTGAGGCTAACTTAATGAAACATACATATAACAACTGATCACTCAAATTTTATGATTCAAGCCATCAAAACTGATAGATTATTTTGTGTTCTACATTTTTAATGAAAAATTTCATGGACTCTTAAGGAAAATTTGAAACCAACTAATAGTTTAATAAATTGATACATTTTTTCTAAAACTAGTACCAGGAAGAAGTAAATAAGCAGAGACTTTACAATAAGGTGAACGAATAAAAAGAGAAGCCCTAAGAAATTTCTCTTGGTTGAAAAAAATTTCTTTTGTTCAAAGAAATGGTTTTTTTTTTTTTAAAAAATGTTTCTTTAGTTTAAAATGATTTTCATCATTTTGAAGTTATTTTTGGTTAAATGAAAAGAAATATGTTAAAGAAAGGGTATCTTTAATTAAAAACAAATATTTTTCTGTGTGATTCTAGAATTGTGAGTCTTATTTCTTATGTTTTCCATTAAACCATTAATATTCAAAGACCAGCATAGTAATCTTGTAACATTTTTAACATTCAGAAAAATTTTCAAAAATTTCGAATTTATTTATTTCAACAAAAAGGGGACTTTTCTACCATAAAAAATGAATTTTTAATCCAAGAGTACGAATTCTTAACAAAACAGTTGAATTTTCGACCAAAAAGGAAGAATTTTTGACGAAATAGTTAAATTTTCAACAAAATAGGTGAATTTTCAATCCAAAGAACAAATTTTCTGCACAAATAAACAAATGTTCAACAAAATAGTTGAATTTTTAACCAAATATTTGAATTTAGTACCTACAAAGATGATTTTTCAAACAAATAGTCGAATTAACCAAAAAGAAGGATTTTTTAACAGTCAGTAGAATTTCCAACAAAAAGATGAATTCATAAAAAACTATTCAACCAAGGAGTTTAATTTCCAACGACGTAATTATATTCTCAACAAATGAGTTGAATTTTCAACCAAATAGTTGAGTTTTCAACCTACAAAGATAAATTCTCAACAGAAAGTGTAATAGCTTAAATTTCCAGCAAAAAAGATCAAATGTCTACCAAAAGTATGAATTTTAAAACCGAAAAGATTAATTTTCTACCGAAAAAGACGAATTTTCAACAAAATATATAAATTTTCAAACGAATAGTTGAATTTTCAACTAAAAATGATTAATTTTCAACCAAAAATGGAAAACTTTATTTTTTAGTACACTTTCAAGCTAAACAATTGACTTTCTGAAATACAGTTGAATTTTAAACTAAAAAAGTTAAATTTTCAACCAAAGCGGAAAAGTTATATTATCAGTTAAAAATTAATTTTAAATAAAAAACAAGTATTTTAAACAAAATATTTAAATTTTTAAAGAAAGAGATGAGCCTTCAACGAAGAAAAAAATAATTTTCAACAAAGTAGTTCGAATTTTACCCAATTAGTTGAATTTTCAATCAAGAAGACTAATTTTCTAACAAAAAAGAAGAATTTACAACAAAATACATACGTTTTCTACCAAAGAGATGAATTTTCAACTAAAATTATAAATATTTCATTGGAATGATTAAATTTTCGTTCAAAAAATTAAATTTCAATAAAAAAAAACGAATTTTCAACCAAAGAAATTAATTTGAACTAAAATTATGAATCTTCAAAAAAAAAAATTATTTTTACCAAAGGGGTTCTACCTTCAGCCAAGTAGTTTAATTTTCGACCAAAAAAGATGAATTTTGAACGAATAATGTAATGGTAGATATTGCAACCAAAAAGGATTTTAGTTTTAATTCCCCAACCAAAGAAGATTAATTTTCAATCAAACAGTTGCATTTTCATCCGGAAAAGATGAAATTTCTATTGAAACAGACAAACTTTTAAGCCAAAAAGATGAATTTTCAAAAAAATAGTCGAATTTTCAACCAAGAAAGATTTCATTTGAATTTTTAACACTAAAATATGCAAGATTTTTGTTCAATATCTCTGACTTTCCTTGGCCAATAAAATTCCTAAAACACTAAAATATGCAAGATTTTTTACGAAATCTCTTACTTTCCTTGGCCAATAAAGTTCCCTGATTTTCCCTTTATTCCAGGTTTTCCCTGACCTACGGCGACCCTGAGCCTTCAAAATTGAATGATTTTTAGTGTTGTAAATTGTTACTGAAACTTTTGAGGAAAAAAAGCAACTTACGGTTGAAAGAAATGACACATTTTTTCTAAAATTAGTACCAGGAAGAAGTAAACGAGTAGACTTTACAATAAGGCAAACGAATAAGAAGAGAAGCCTTAAAGGGGAATTTCCGTCGGGCATGCGAGAATCCCAACGACTTATATTAAGGCCGGTGTCCATCGAACTGCAAGTGGAGCAAACAAGCAATCGACCACGGAACCCTTTTGTCCCTCGGGTTGATCTGGAGCGCATTCATTAAAATACATTTCTGGCAACTGCGCATATTGTTTTTGCAAAAAGTCACTGGTCTCTGGTTCAATGCCATTTTTTTTAACTCGAGATATTCAATTTAACATTGACGATAAACAATAAACTAAGGAAATGATTCATAGTCGCATGTTTACTTGCTGAGGAATTATTTGAAAATTAGAAAAATACACTCGGTTATTCGCACTTAGAATAATCAAAACTTCAAGGGTCAATTTTTATTTCCTGGGGCTAGAGTTGGAAGAATAAAAAGGAATAAACTTCAATTTTACATTCATTAATCTCAAAGTGGAGGAAATTTCTCTTTGTGAGATTTTTTAAATCATAAATGATCTTTACTATTTAAATAATTATTCTCTGAAGATAAAAAGATTCAGGAAAGAAGCAGCCAAGGCATGTACTTTTAAGTAGATACGGCCACTCCGAGTCAGACCAAAGTCACGGAAATTCGGGTTCAAGTACGTTAAAGTTAATTCAAGCTCAAGCTTTTTTTATAACAAAATTGCATAAAAACTATAAAAAGTTTTCACAACTGCGTTGTCAACCGTCTGCAATGCTTTTATCCAATTTTAAATAAAAAAAGCTTGGAATTTGTCTATGTTGTTACTGAACTTCATCAGTATTAGTTGTGATATTTGTTGTTTATGATTCATGGATGTAATAGAGTTCATTCTCCATTCTCATGGGAAATACTCTGCAACTTGCTAATACAGGAACTTTTTCCATTATTTTGAAGAATGCAGTATTAAAAAGTACTGTATATTATTATTATTTGATTCTTAAATATGATTAAACTTGGTTTAATCTCAGTTTTTTAAAACTTTGTAGTGGTAATAATTTGGAAAATTTTGAATTCATTTACTCAAACGTTCTTAAATTAAAAAATGTTTAAAGAATGTTATAGGTACGTTATTTCTAAGATTTCCACTGGAAATATATTGAATTTTCAAAAAACTGGTTGAATTTTAGACCAAAAAAGATGAATTTTCTTTCAAAGACTCGAATTTTCAAACTAAAAAGTCGAATATTTTTAAGTTAATCTTCTATTCAAAAGCGAGGTATTTTTAACAAAAAAAGGAACATTTAATAAAAAAGTTGAATTTTCAACCCGAAAACATGAATTTATACAAAAAAGTACCTTTCTAACCAAACAGTTGAATTTTCAACCAAATAGTTGATTTTCTAGCAAACTGTTCAAATGTTAAGCCAAAAAGACGAATCTTATACCCGAAAATATAGATTTTCAAAAAAATTAATTTTCAACAAAATAGTTCAATCTTAAGCTAAACAAAATTAATTATCAAGCCAAAAAGACGATTTTTCTACAAAACAGTAGAATTTTCAACTAAAAATATGAATTTTCAACAGAAAAAGTTAGCTTTCAATAGAAAAAGTTAATTTTCAACAGAACAAGTTATTTATTTTCTTCCAGAAAAGAAGAATTTTCAACAATGATCTAAAAAAATTAATTTTTAACAAAACAGTTCAACTGTCAACAAGGTAGATGAATTTTCAACCAATAAAGATGAATTCTGAACAAAAAATGTAATAGCTGATAGTTTAACCAAAAAAGATTTTTCTAGAAAAAAAAGCATAACTCTATACCCAAAAATATAAATTTTTAACAATAAAATTAATTTTTAACCAAAAGAGACGAATTTTCAACAAAATAGTTAAATCCTCAAACAAAAAAGATTAATTTTCAGTCAAAACAATTATACTTTTAACCAAAGAAGATGAAATTTCTACCAAAAGTGATGACTTTTTAATCAAACAGTCGAATTTTTAACCAAAAGAGATGGATTCTAAACCAAAAATGTACACTTTTCAATTAATGAAATGTAGTGTATACAGATACGGCATTTTTTGGCGTATTTTAATTTTGTAGTACAGCATTTTAGTGACTGGTCGCAGAAGAGTGATCTGTTACATCTTGAACCCCTTTTCCAAGTCTAACTTTAAAAAATACGAGTGTTAGTGACTGGTCACAGGAAAGTGATCGTGAGGATTCGTGATTCGAATCTGAAGTGCTGCCATCTGCTAGACAATTCGCAAATTAGTGATAAAGTGTATTATTATAGGAATAGTAAAGTGATGAGCAATTCTTTAGTGTGCTTTTAGTGTGTAAGGTTCTTGAATGTATGATACTTTGTGTGTATTTATAACTCAATATTCCTCATTTTATGATAAAATAGTAAAATATTCTACTATTTTTCCAAAGTAGCAAAAAATATGATCTAAACAGAAAGTTCCTTATTCACACAAAAAGTTTGCCGGACTAGAAACTTTAAATACGGCAAAATTTTCCGGAGCTCAATACTCGACCTTAATAAAATGAACTTCAATCAGAAATATTGGATATTGGGTTTTATATATGGGTTCTATTAACCGTATTCACGTTTACGTGAAAAAACAAGAAAAACGGGTAAGTTTCTCGAAAAAAAGGTGGAAAAAGAGGAATTCTTTAAAAAACGGGATAAAGAGAGGAATAGGTAAAAGATTATTCAGTCTGCTATTTATCCCTTTGTCCCATCTCTACAAAAAATTCTTTTATTCTTCCAACAAAAAACGTATTTCTAAAATCCCCCAACTGGAACCACACAAAATTTACAAACTCGACAAAATATATAAATATGAATAAAAATATAAATATAAGTATAAATACTCCTGAACAGATACTTCGCCCACTACACCCTACTGAATACGTAATCGTGCCAATGTGCAGTTCGCGGGGGAGTGGAGAGAAGTAAGGTAGGAAAAAGGAAGAGAGTGAAAGAGGGAAGGTGGGAGGGAACGAAACGATGCAAGTGTAAAGAGTGAAACTAACGGAGAGAGGACGAGAGAGTCGATGAGAATTGGGGTGGGGAGGGCGAGAGGGAGAGTGTGGTCACAGAGGGAGAGGGTCGACGGAGGGTTAGGTGTGGTATCGGTCATTACCTCTGTCGAGAAACTGGGTCAGTCGTCACACAGAGCCGAGGTTGGCTAGCTGGCACACGATTCCCTCCCGCTTGACTCGCCTTGCATCGAGTATATCCGCGATGCACCGAGAGACGTCAATAGAGAGGTTGCGAATCCAATTCTCGTGGCAACGACGCTATTTGCTATTTTCCGTTTGCTATTTGCTATTTTTCAGGCGAGAGTCTAACGACTCGACTAGCAACGACGCAGCTCATGTTCTATGATTTAGTTTTTCAAAGATCTTAGATTTAAGATGATCAGGGGGATTTTTTCTTTGATTTCGTTTGATAAACGCCTAAAAGAAAACACAAAAGATGCAAACGTAATATTTTAAGAGACTTATCAGCCCACAATGCTAGCTCGGAAAACAGGAGAATTGGGTGATCTTTCACGAAAATTGGGAAATGAATTGTTTTAAATAAAATTAATGTATAGGTACCATATTGAATTCAATGTGAAACGCTCAAAATTTCAAGTCGAAATACGTTGCATTTACATAAAAATAGTGGAATTTTTAACCAAAAAAGTTTAATTATGCTACCAAAAGATATGAATTTTCAACGAAAGAGTTGAGTTTCCAGGCTAAGAAGTCGAATTTTTAGAAAAGAGATGACTTTTAACCCCGAAAAGATGAATTTTCAAAAATGAAAGATCATTTTTAAGCCAACAGTTGAATTTTAAACTGACAAACTAAATAATTTCAGACCAAACTAAATAATTAAATTTTAAACAAAATAGTGGAATTTTTAACCACATAGTTGATTTTTCAACCTACAAAGATAAATTTTCAACCAAATGTGCGAATTTTTAAACAGTTGAATTATCAATCCAAAAGGAAGAATTTTCTATATAAACGTATTTTCAACAAAAGATTTAAATACTCAACCATATAGTTCAATTTTAAACTAAAAACGATCAATTTTTAACAAAAAATAGAATAGTTCAATTTACAGTTCAAAAAATTGTTTAAAAAAAATGAATTTTCAACAAAATTGTTCAGTTTTTAACCAAGAAGTTGAATTTTCAATCAAGAAGATTAATTTTGTACTAAAAAAGACGAATTTACAACATACATCAATTTCCGATCAAATAGTTAAATTTTCAACTAAAAACGATCAATTTTCAACTAAATAAACGAATTTTAACAAAACATTTAAATTTTCAACCATATAGTTCAATTTTAAACTAAAAACGATCAATTTTTAACAAAAAATGGAATGGTTCAATTTACAGTTCAAAAAATTGTTTAAAAAAATGAACTTTCAACAAAATTGTTCAGTTTTTAACGAAGAAGTTCAATTTTCAATCAAGAAGATTATTTTGTACCAAAAAAGACGAATTTACAACATACATAAATTTCCGATCAAATAGTTAAATTTTCAACTAAAAACGATCAATTTTCAACCAATAGTGGAACAGTTAAGTTTTCAGTTAAATTTTTTTGTAAAGAAAGAATTTTCAACAGAACAGTTAAATCTTCAAGAAATGAAATGAATTTTTCATAAAGTAGTTCAACTTTTAAACAACTAGTTGAAACATCAACTAAAAAAGACGAATTCTCAATAAAAAATTTAATTGTTGAATTTCGAACTAAAAATGATTAATTTTCATCCAAAAATAGAATACTTAAATTTTCAGTTTAAAATATTACTTTTAAATAAAAAAAATCGAAATTGCAATGAAATAGTTTAATCTCCAACCAAATAGTAGAATTTTTAACCAAAAACAATTAACTTTCAACCAAAAATACATGTAGTTGGATTTTACAGTTGGGTTCTATTAATTCAGTTCGCATTTCAGCGAAAAGACGAGAAAAATGAGTACTTTCTTGAAAACAGGGAAGAAAAAAAGATTTGTTTAAAAAGGGGGAAAGAGGGGAAAGAGGGGAATAGGGGAAAGATAAAGATATTTTTCACCATTAAGGAAGTTTTACTATGTGCTGATGTTGAAATTAAAATTGTCCATTACATTATAAACTTTAAGGTTTTTTATTGAAAGTTAAATGAAATGGTTTCCCGGTCCAGTGGCCACCCTGGTTCAGATTTTTTGTAGATAATTTTTATCATAAAATGTTCAATGATTTAAGATTTAAGATGTTTGAAAATATAGATTCGTTAAAAGATAATAGTCTTAGGTTCCTCGATAGAGTACCGTTTCACATAATAATACATTTAAATGTCGAAATTAATGTTAATTTAAACAAAGAATAAATTTTGAGATTCAGAATGAAACTATTTTGATTAAATCATGTGATTGCTATAGAACATTTTCCGCAAATAAAAAAATTTGTATTTCAAATTGTCACGTATCTATCTTTAGTGAAAAATGTAAACAATTTTTAATTGAAATACTCCCTTGTACCGTCTTACCCTATGGTGCCGTTTTGCCTGATTTTAGTTTTATAAAATTAAATTGATATCTCGATCCAAAATAAATTTTCTGAGTAACTGAAAGTTTCAGAGGAAGAATGACGGATACACAGATTTAAGTAGGCACGGACAGTAAGAGTCAGACGAACAGTAAACTTATTCGAGTTTCTATCAGGAGTTCATTCAACAAAATAATTTTAATTGCAATAAGAATAAACTTTATACTAAATATTATGTGATTTTTCAGAATTATTGTTATCTTTTCAGAATATCTACTATCTTTTCATTGGTAAAATATTTAAATAATTTTTTATCTTGTTCTATTTAATTTTAATCTGAGGGTCAGCTAGGGTACGGGGTAAAGTCGGCTAGGGTACGGGGTAATTTCGGGTAGGGCACGGGGTAAAGTTGGTTAAGGTACGGGGTAAAGCCGGTGAGGGTACGGGGTAAAGTCGGCTAGGGTATGGGATAAAGTTGGCTAGGGTACGGGTAAAGTTATCTAGGTAACGGGG
>CAKNYM010053093.1:1122011-1240600 GCA_932195095.1 Andricus curvator
GGTACGGGTAAAGTTATCTAGGTAACGGGGTAAAGTTATGTAGGTTATACTAGGGTATGGGGTAATGTCTGGTAAGGTACGAGGTAAAGTCGGTTAAGATACATGGTAAAGTCGGCTAGGGACTTCCTCTCCCGGGAAAAAAGTAAGAGGAACGTACAGACACCCGACCGAAGCCCTGGGCTGGAAATCCTAAAAAATCATCTTTACCCCATGTTAACAAAAAGTTTCCATTAAAATGTACTTCTTACTGAATATATTTTTGGAAATGCCCTAAATTTCAGAATATTTTTAACAATTCTAATGTAAGGAAAACTTGATTCATCAATTTACAGACTTTGTACAAGGAACCACCTTTTTCTCGCTCCCAAAACCTACTTATTTCTCATAAACGATAAATTGGATTTCGAAAATAGTGTACTTTAAAATACGACTTTCATAAATTAGAAAAGTTGTCTTCTCATAAAATCAGATGCAAAGTAAGGCATCGATTGCAGGAGAGCATCATGCAGCATAGCTCACGCGATTATTATGCTTGCAACTCGCAGAGCGAAATGTTAGTGCCGCTTGAAATTAGACCTCGTTGCCCCTCCCATTCCGTTAGTTTCCCCCTCTTCCCTCATCCTTCATAGATGGTTCCTCCTCCTCTTCCTGATGCGAACGTAATTGCTACCGCCGGCTGCACGCTGGCCTCTGTCCTTCGTCGGTCGTTGCATAACCAGATGCATCGACCCTCCCCCCCCCATAATTCTCCTCTTCTCACCTCTTTTCACGATTTCTACTGCCATGAGAGTCAGTATCCCTCCTCCCTCCACATCCCTCTTTATTTTTTTATCATCGATGTTTTGAAAAAGCACGTGGTTTGTCTCGTTTGATTAAACATAGTATGAAGTCGATGCGAAGGCAGCAGTAGCAGCAGGGACCTTCAGCTTCAATGGACCTCGATGCGCTCGAAATAACGAGAAGGTTGGGATAGGTCGTGGGCTTTAATCGAAAATTACGCGTATGCGCCGAGCCAATCGCATCAAACGACGATATGCGTCAACAAAGCGGCGTGGCCAAGCGGTACAAGGTCGTAATTTTCAAACGTCTGCGCAGATTATGTTGAATAAATTATTCAGGGTTTCTTATTGTGTCCGTGAGGATCAGACGAGATTAGAGAGTGACTCAAGTCTGGATTAGATACATACTTTTTTGGGGAAATGAGGAGATGGGATGTTGGGAGGAAAAATTTATGTGTCGATTTCGATATCAGGGTTGCAAAAAAATCCGAGTTTCGAAATTCCCTGACTTTCCGTGACTTTTCCCTAAACAATTTTTCATTTTTCCTAACCGTTCTGATTTTTATCATATGTATAAAAAAACCTTCAACATAGGAGATCAATAATGTTAATAAAAAAATGCTTGTTTCTTAATTTATTTTTAACTCTTTTAGTGACAACAATCATACAGAATTTTATAAGGGGTCGTCCACAAATTAATTTTCAACAACTCAAAAAGATAAATTTTCAACCAAAAAGGGAAGAATTAAACTTTTAATTGAAGCAGTTAATTTTCTACCAAGAAGAAAAGGATGGTTACATTTTCAATTAAAATAATGAATCTTCGATTTAAAAAATTAATTCTCAACGAAAAGTGTAATAGTTCATATTTCCACCAACAAAATATTTTTATTTTCAATCAAAAACAATTGAATTAAACCAAAATGTAAGAACGTTTAACAAATTACATAGTTAAATCCTCAACCAAAAGAGACTAATTTGCAAAACAAAAAGAGGAATTTTCAAAACAAAGAGTTCAATTTTCAACCAAGAAAGATTGATCAGTCAATAGAGAAAAGAAATCTCATCCAAAATGTTAAATTATTGAATTTCCAACAAATTAAATGAATTTTTTATTTAAAAAAAGAAGATAAATTTCCAAGCAAAAATAAACTAGTTACATTTACAGTTTAAAAAATCAATTTAAAAAAAAACGTATTTGCAACAGAATAATTCAATTTTCATCCAAAAAAATTAATTATCAAGAAAATAGTTGAATTCTCAAATATAAAAGATAAATTTTCACCCAAAAATAGAATAGGTAAATTTTCAGTTAGAAAAATAAATTTTCAACCATAAAAACAAACCAATAATAAAAAAATGATTTTTAACAAAAATATGAATAGTTAAATTTTCAGTAAAAAACATGAATTTTCTGCCCAATAAACTAAAATTTCAACGAAATAGTCAAATTTTCAATGAAACAGATGAATTGTTAACCAAAAAGATTAAATTTCTATCATAAAAGATAAATTTTCGACAAAAAATGGAATAGTTAAATTTTCAGTTAAAGAAATCAATTTTAAAACTAAATGATGAACCTTCAACCAAAAAAAAAGAGTGTTTTCGCCAAATTGTTGAATTGTGATTAATTTTCTACCAAAAAAGACAAATTTTCAACAAAACACATACATTTTCAACCAAAAAAAGATCCATTTTCAACCAAAAAAAGAATAGTTAAATTTTCAGTTAAAAAATAAATAAATTTTCAACAAAAAAAAAACAACGAATTTGAATAAAATAGTTCAATTTTTAACCAAAGAAATGAATTTTTTACCAAAAAGATTAAGTTTAAACTAACGAGATTAGTTTTCTACCAAAAGGACGAATTTTTAACAAAATATTTGAATTTTTACCTGAAACAGATAAATTTTCAACGAAATAGACAAATTTTCAACCAAACACCTGCATTTTCAAATAAGAAAATTTAATTTCTGTCAAGAAAGATACATTTTCTACTAAAAATGGAAGAGATAAATTTTCAATTAAATAAATTATTTTTAACCAAAGAAATGAATTTTTTACCAAAAAGATTAAGTTTAAACTAACGATATTAGTTTTTGTACCAAAAAAGACGAATTTTTAACAAAATACTTGAATTTTCACCTGAAACAGATAAATTTTCAACGAAATAGATAAATTTTCAACCAAACACCTGCATTTTCAAACAAGAAGTTTTAATTTCTATCAAGAAAGATAAATTTTCTACTAAAAATGGAATAGATCAATTTTCAATTAAATAAATCATTTTTAACTAAATTGATAAAATTCAACCAAAAAATTGAATGTTCAACAAAATAGTTGAATTATCAACCCAAAAGATTAATTTTTTACCAAAAAATACCAATTTTTAATAAATAACATAGTTTGGCTTGAAAATTCAACATTTTGGATGACATTTTTTTTCTCTATTGACTGAAAAATCTTTCTTGGTTGAAAATTCATCTCTTGTGGTTACAGCTCATCTTTTTTGTTAATGCAACTGTTTGGTTGAAAATTAATCCGTTTTAGTTGAGGATTCAAACATTTGGTTGAAAATTTGTTCTGTTTGGTTCAATTCAACTATTATTGATTTAAAATTAAAATCTTTTCTTGGCTAACCCGTAGCGGTCACACTTCCGAAAAATAACGTATTGGTCACACTGGGTCTAGTTGACCCGACGCAAAAAAACGGTTGCCATTTGCGTTCTTTTCGATATATCGGCTCAAACCTTGCATGAAAATGAAGTTTACGCCATTCTTTTTATAATCCAATCGATTTTTATTTCTTTTATTAATTTTTTAATATTGACAAAACGCAAGAAAAACAAAATTTTGAAAAATTTGACTTTTTATTACAAAATTTCTAAAAATTTCAATTTTGTAGATAAAGCAAAAAAAACTTTCTGGGTTCCACTCTTGAAATAGTATATTTTTAATAAAAAATAGCGTCATATCGTCCTTTCCAAAAAGTATATTTATTTTGAAGATTGATGTTGTCAATCTTGATGAAACTCATGAATTGAAATAAATCAATTTTAAAGGTGTTAAAAAAAGTGAAAAGAGTTTTTTTAATTTTAAAAACAATATATATTATGAAGTATTATATTTGGAAAAAGTAGAACATTTATGAAAAACATATCTTGGAAGCTGCATCAACTATAAAATTGCCTGGGGTCATCTAGACCCCTACGGGTTGAGTGGAAAAGTAAAGAAATAGTGACATTACTAGCAAATTATAAGAAAATATTGTCTTTAGTGTAATTCTTTTCCAAATAGTCAAATAGTGTCAATAGTGTGTTGAGTCCCAGGCCTGAACTTTGTAAATCGTTTTTGTTTTATAAAAGATCGACTCTAGGTCAATTTTCACTGAATTAGAAACTTTAGTCTAGAAACAGTAAATATTTTTCCACAATTGTAAAAAACGTGATTAAAAGAAATATAACACTACATAACTTCAATATAACTATATAAATAATAATTAAAATCTATATTATAGAATTGAGTAAATAAAAAAAGCGATATAAATCACAGAATGTTGGATAGGACAAGATTCTTTTCGAGGACAACTTACACCCGGCCATGAGGCAGAAAACACAGTGGTGTTACTTGATAGCAAAGGTTTGGTATATGTAGGGGGTGGGAGGAATGGGGGAAGGGGGGATGCAGTTTGAAGTGAGGTGAAAGAGAGAGAAAGAGAGAAGGAGATAAGGCAGCAGATGAGGGTAGGTCGGGCGAAAGCACACACCGAGAGGATTGCTGACAGATGTCGCGGGAGGTGAGGGGTGGGTTGGAGAAGGTTGAAGGGCGGAGGACTGGTGCATTGACGGAAGGAGGGGGTGGCAGGGTTGAGCTTGCGGGACAGCGTTCTTCAACCTTTGCCCTAGAATGCCCCTCATAACACACCGATATGCACCATACCATGTCGACCGTTAATCGCGAACCATTCGTAATTTCGACGCGAGCCAAGGCTGTATGTTAAGCCGACATCAGGGCCCGCAATTTAGGGCGTTTCGAGAATATTTATGCCTCTTTCCTGTCGACTAATCGTCGCCACAATGACCACCAAGGGCGCAAGTCCAACGCATTAGACATTTTCGAGAACATTGTAATCACAGACTTCAAAGACCAAAATGCTCTGAAAAGAGGGGAAATTGGGTGAATTTTTGACCAAAATAGGGGCAAAATTGAGGAATAAATTATTTTTAATTAAATTAATATATGGGTACGATATTTAATGAAATATGAAATGCTCAAGTACCAAAAGGGGTGAATTTTGAACGAAAGAGTTGAGTTTTCAAGCTAAAAAGTCAAATGTTTTAGAAATCATTTAAATTTTATATCCAAAAAGATGAATTTTCAACAAAGAAGTTAATTTTTAAGCAAGAAAGGTGATTTCTAAATCAAATAGTTCAATCTTCAAAACAAAAAGACGAAGTTTTAAGAAGACAGTTGAATTTTCAACCCAGTACTTGAATTTTCAATCAAAAAGGACGAATTTTCATTCGAAAAAGAGGATTTTTTAACAAAACAGTTGAGTTTAAAGAAAGTAATTGAAATTTTCAACATGATAATCAAATTTTTAACCAAATAGTTAAACCCTCAACCTAAAAAGATGCATTATTAAACAAATAGTTGATTTAAAACAATTATTATCAGACAAACAGTTGCATTTACAACCAAATTGATGAACTTTTCAGTAAAATGGATGAATTTTTAACAAAACAGTTAAATTTTTAACCAAATAGATGAATTTTCAACCCGACGGTCGTATTTTCAAACCAAAAAATTAAAATTTGACAAAAAACAGTTGCATTTTTAACCAAATAGTTGAATCTTTAAACCAAAAAGATGAATTTTTTAGAAGATAGTTAAATTTTCAACCAAAAACTTTTCGACCAAAAAAGATGACTTTTCAATCCAAAAGGACGAATTATCTTTTGAAAAAAACTAACTTTTACCAAAATAGTGGAATTTTCGACCAAAAAGATTACTTTTTAACAAAGATAGTTGAGGTTTGAAAAAAATTGAAATTCTCTGCAAAATAGTTGAATTTTTAACCTATGTTGAACTTCCAACTTAAAAAGATGAATTTTCAAACAAATATTGCATTCAAACAAAATGAATTATTAATCAAACAGTAGCATTAATGTACAACCAAACGGTTAAACTTTCAAGTAAAAGGGACGAATAAAAATAGCAGTTTAATTTTTAACCAGATATATGAATTTTCAACCCAATGGTGAAATTTTGAAACAAAAAAATTAAACTCTTGCCAAAAACAGTTGCACTTCCAACCAAATGGATGAATTTTTAAGCCTAGAAGACGAATTTTTTAGATCACAGTTGAACTTTTAATCTGAAAGGACGAATTTTCTTTCCAAAAAGAGGAATTTTTAACAAAACCGTTAAATTTTTGACCAAAAAAGATGTATTTTCAACCAAATAAATGAATTTTCAAAGAAAGAAAATAAATTTTTTACCAAGAATGGAAAGGTTAAATTTTCAGTTAAAAATTGGTCAGGGAAGACTTAGGGAATTTTGAAAATGAATTTGGCGTTCACCCTGATATAATATTCTGTTTTATAGTTTGGTTGCCAATTCAACAAGTTTGTCAATAAGTCATCCTTTTTGGTGGAAAATTCAACTATTTTAGTAGAAAATGTACTTTTTGGTACAAAAATCATATTTTGGTGTTGAAAATTGTACTGAAATCTTTTTTGGCTTCAAATTGATCTATTTTGGTTGAAAATTCTATTACTTGGATGAAAATCGAACTACTTGGTTTCAAATTGATTTTTCTGATTCAAGGTTCATCTCTCTGGTTCAAAATTAGTTTCTTTTCAGTTTAAAATTAATTTTTTCAAGTGAAAATGTAACTTTTTCATTCCTGTTTGAAAGTTGATTTTTTTTAGTTGAAAATTCGTCTTTTTTGCTAGAAAAATAATCTTCTTGGTTGAAATTTTCTCTTTTTTGGTTAAAAATTCAACTGTTCGTTTGAAAATTATTTTTTTTTATTTAAAATTCATAATTTCGGGATGAAAATTCAACTGTTGTACAGAAAATTTGCCTTTTGGCTTCAAAGTCATATTTTTTCGTCAAAAATTCAACAATTTTGTTGAGCCATCTTCTTTTCGGATAGAAAATTCGTCTCTTTTAGTTGAAAGTTCAACTATTTGGATGTAAAATCAACTATTTGGTTGGAAATTATTTTTTTGGTAAATTCAACTAATCGGTTGACAATTCATCTTGCCTTATTAAAAATGATATTTTTTGTTGAAAATTCAACTTTTCAGGTTGTAGATTCAAATGTCTTTTAAAAAAGTCGCCTTTTTTCCTGGAAAATTCAACTGTTTGGTAGACACTTAATTTTTTTTTTTGTTGAAAATTCGACCATTTGGTAAAAAATTCACCTTTGTAGGTTGAAAATTCATCTATTTGGCTATAACTTCGATTACTTTGTGAAAAATTGGTCTCTTTTGCTGGAAAGTTATTAAATATTTGGTTGTAAATGCAACTATTTAATTGATAATTAATTTTTTTTATTCAGCTATTTGATTGAAAATTAACGTTTTAGGTTTAAAAGTTAAGTGTTTTTTAAACCATTCGACTTTTTGACTTGAAAACTCAACTCCTTTGTTAAAAATTCGTCTTTGAGTTGAAAATTCATCCCTTTGGTTGAACGTTTATTTTATTTTTTAGTGGTGATTTAACTTTTAAATTTTCTATTGAAAATGTATCTATTTGTTTTGAAATTCATGTATTTTGCTGAAAATTCCTCTTTTGTGGAAAAATGTGGTAAAATGCTGGTCTTTGAATATTAATGATCAGGGTAGATGAAAAATTGTTCTGGGAAAAGTCAGGGAATTTTTGAAATTAAGTTTCTCGGCCACCTTGTGGAAATGATGGAAAATGGTAGAAAAAGTAACCGAGTTTTTATGGTAGAGTGATTATTGAAGTGGGTAGATGAAAAGTTCTTTGAGTGTGTTAATTCGAAAGAAGAATCGTAACTAACTAACTCCCTTATGGCAGTGACTAACGAGCGGAGGAACGCATCTGTTTTCTATGCCGATGCGCGAAAACAGGCAGAGGGTTACGTAACATTTTCCACGTAGACCGACGACGACCTTCCTCTATGGAAAGGTTGGCTCTGAAATAGCAACGACCCGTATATGGGTCAACATGCATTGTGGCGCGACCCTCTTCACGCAGCGCAGGCCGGCTGGTGCAGGCAACCTCACGCTCTACTCGAAAATAGACGCTTTATCAGCCGTTGCGCGAATCGCATCTACTCCCTCTACAGATTTAATTCCACATTCGCCTTTGATTATTTTCGCAAATTCCAGGCTGCTTGTCTACCTTCAATTTTCAAAAATGAAACAACAACATGCAGAGAATAACAATTCAGGTATGAAATTTCAACCAAAAATAGAATGGTTCAATTTACAGTTAGAAAAATATAAATTTTCAACAACAAAAAAAAACAATTTTCAAGAAAATAATTCAACATTCAACCGAGAAGATGAATTTTCAACTTAAATGATGAATCTTCAACCAAAAAAAAATAATTTTTAACAAAATAGTTGAATCCTCAACCAAAATAGACTATATCGATTGTTATCCGCACAGTTGTATTTGTAACTAAAAACAAAGAAATTTTTACAAGAAAAGAGATAAATTTTCGACAAAAAAGGTAATTTCCGACCAAGAAACTGCATTTTCAACTAAAGAGTGGAATTTGCAACCAAAAAAGACAACTTTTCTACCACAAGAGATACATTTTTAATAAAACATTTGAGTTTTCAAGCTACAAAGTCGAACGCTTTAGAAAACATTTGACTATTAATCCCGAAAAGATGAATTTTTAACCAAGAAAATTAATTTGTTACGGAGAGAGAATCTCACATTCGTCTTCGATTATTGTCTCAAATTCCAGGCTGCTTGTCTATCTTCAATTTGCAAAACTAAAACAACAAATTTCAGAAAATAACAATCCAGGCATGAATTTTCAACTAAGAAAGATCAATTTTTAACCAAAAATAGAATGGTTCAATTTACAGTTAGAAAAATATAAATTTTTAAGAAAAAAAAAGAAAGGATTTTTAACAAGATAGTTCAATTTGCAGCGGAAGAGATGAATTTCCAACTAAAATTATGAATCTTCAAGAAAAAAGTTCATTTTCAACCAAAAAGCTATATTTTCAACTGACGAGTGGAATTTGCAACCACAAAGACGAATTTTCTACCAAAAGAGATGAATTTTTAATAGAATAGTTGATTTTTCAAGCTACAAAGTCGAGCGTTTTAGAAAAACTTTGACTATTAATCCCGAAAAAGACAAATTTTCAACCAAATAGTTGAATTTTCAACGAAAACGACGAATTTTCAACCAAGAAGATTAATATTCTACCGAAAAAGAAGAATTTTTTATCAAATAGGTGAAATTTCTACTAAAAAAAAGATAAGTTTTCAGTTTAAAAAATTAATTTTTAACTAAAAAAAAAAATTTTCCAACAAAATAGTTCAATTTTCAAGCGAAGAAATGAATTTCCAACTAAAATTCGAAAACTTCAACCGAAAAATTAATTTTTAACAAAATAGTTGAATCCTCGACCAAAACAGACTATCAATTGTTATCTGAAGAGTTGCATTTTTAACCAAAAACAATGAAATTTTTACCAGAAAAGAGACGAATTTTCCAAAAAAAGTTAATTTTCGACCAAAAAACTACATCTTTAACTAAAGAGTGGAATTTTCAACACAAAAAGATTACTTTTCTAGAAAAAGATATGAATTTTGAATAAAAAAGTTGAGTTTTCAAGCTACAAAGTCGGAAATTTTAGAAAACCTTTGACTATTAATCCCGAAAGATGAATTTTCAACCAAGAAGACCAATTTTCTACCAAAAAAGAAGAATTTTCAACTAAATAGTTGAATTTGTAACGAAAAAGATGAATTTTCAACCAAGAAGTTTATTCTTCTTCTACCGAAAAAGACAAATTTTCAGCGAAATAGTTGAAGTTTCTACTAAAAAAAAAAGATAAATTATTAGTTAAACAAATTAACTTTCAACAGAAAAAAAAAAAATTTTCAACTTTCTACCAAAGAGATGAATTTCCAACTAAAATTGTGAATTTTTCTTCTTTGCTTGAAAATTTAATTATTTTGTTGAAAATTCAATGATATTGTTGAAAATACAACCACTTTGTTTGAAATTCATTTTTTTTTTAAAGTTTGATTTTTTTTTAAATACCACTATTTGTTTGAAAATTAATCTTCGTAGGCTGAAAATGCATCTATTTCTTTAAAAATGTGTAATTTTAAAAGCTCGTCCCTTTTACTTGAAATTTTTAACTTAAAATAAAATCGTTCAGTCGACAGCGAAAAATTAATTTTCAACCAATTAAAATTAATTTCCGACGAAATAGATCAATTTTCAACCAAAAAGATTGAATTTCTATCAAAAGAGATACATTTTCGAAAAAAAATGAAATATTCATTTATAAAAATTAGTTTTCAATAAAAAACCAAACTTATTTGCAACCAAAGAAATAATTTTTAACAAGTGACAAAGTTTAAAAAAATAAGGAATTGAATTTTTTTTTCAAATTTACAAATTCTTTAGAAGAGAGTTGAATTTAAAAAAAAGTTGAATTTTCAACCAAAGCTTTCAACCGAAAATGGTTCGACTTTCTCATTGGGTTCTATTAATTCAGTTCGAATTTGAGCAAAAAAGGGGAAAAAATGAAAGTTTCTCGAAAAGAGGGGAAAAGAAGGGAATTGGAAAAATAGTCAGCAGACTGTAACTAAAACTCAATATATTGGCTTTAATTACTCGATACATATTTTTACAGATATTTTTTACCATTAACGACATTTTATCATTTGGTGCTGTTGAATATAAAACTAACTATTATTTAATGAACTTCTAAGGTGTATTAATGAAAATTAAAAAAATTACCAGTCCATGTAAAAATTTCCGGTTTTTTCACGGTCTTCAAAAACTCCCGGTCACTTCCCAGACTCAAAAATTACAAAGTGCTCTTTACATTTATTCTATTTCTAATTATTCATTAGAATGATAACTAGTTAATGTAGGTTTTATGTGTTATTTTAGTTAATTGTTAGATAAAAGTTGTTAAGAAAGGATCTTAACATATTGGTTTTCGGTGAAAGTATGATGTCTGACTATTGCGGTTTTTACTACTTGAAGGAGGGAATCTTGAGATAGAGGACTATAATCTTTATTTTTAATGGTTTTAATGCGTCGTAACTCTTAAACTGTGTTTATATAATTTGAAATTTTATACTCTATTGCCAATAAAAATAATTTTTACACGGCTCATATTTCTTTTGCAGAAGAAAATGCGAAATATAGAAAGTTCTTACGAAAATCTGGAACATTCAAAGAAAAAAAGAAATTTAATCACATTAAATGAAATTAATTACACAATAAAATATCAATTATTTTTAAATATAAATGAGCATTTTCTTGAAGTCTAAACTTTCAAATTTGATCACTTTCTCCATTCAAAAGCTTCTTGAATTATAATGAAAATAACTAATTATTTTAATTTCCTACAAGTAGGAAATCTTCCATTTTTAAGTTATTCAAATCCAAATTCTTGTCTAATAAATCATAAAAAATAAGCTTAAAAGAATCAAATATATTTTATTACTTTAATAATTTATTTAAAAAAATTACAAATTATAATTTATAAAAATATTAATTTAATAATTTAAAATTATTTTCCAACTGTAATTTATATAAAAATCTAAATTATTTCTTTATTCAAGGTTTTTCAGGTAATTAAATTATTTTGAGTTCCGAGTTTTAACTCAAAAATATTTCAAAGCTGAACTATTTTCACACAAGAAAACTATTAAATTCCACTATTTTTAACATTTTATACTCTAAAGCCCTTATCAGATTCAACAAAGAATTAAGATTGGCATTACCGCGATTTAAATTCTTGAACAAGGAGAAATACCTGAATGTTCCAAATGTTAATTTAATTAATTATATTCTCCCTTTTTTTAAATGCTTCAACAATTTTTAGGAATACGAAACGCATATTAAGAGTGAATTTATAAGTGGGCAATTTTAGCTAAAAATATTTAAATATTGTATATTGGCCCTCAAATTTAAACACCTCGTTCGGATTAATCTTTGCATGAAATCTTGGACTTTATCTGTAATTTTACGCTTGGAAGGACAAGTGAGTGGCGCTATAATTTTACAGACGCATATCACAGGGTGCAAGTGCATTTATGCAAGTTGCATCTCATTTGACGTAACTCGGCGACGTGCTCTACCGGCCAATTTAAAGACTATAATCTGATAAAAACCAGTTTTGAGTACTTAGAAAGCTCTGATTATCGGAAAAACTGCTCAATTAAAAAAAAAATTTTAATTATAATTTCGATCAAAATGTGTAATACACAAGAAAATATCTTTTCACTTTTTAAAACAATCTTCTACTGATACTTTATTAATAAAGGCACAATTTAATTTTGTTTTGTTTGAAACACTAATTTTAAGAAAATATTGAAAAATATTTTTAAAACATTTCAAATGACTTCCTTAAATTTAGGAAAAGAATGTATAAGATTGAAGTTTTGAGAAGATACGAAAAATAATTGTAAACTTAAAAATATAATGTAGATGTTTGAAGATTTCGAAACAATAACTTAGAAGCTTTTGAAAGGTTTCAAAATAATAAAAAAATTTCTTCAGATTTCTGGGGAAATTTTTAATTATTTTTTATTTTAGATTGTTAAGAGAATATTTAAAATGATTTCAAAACAGTACAAAAGATGTTCAAAACTGTAAAAAAAGAATCTGGAAAATTTTAAAGCAATTCTTTTAATTTTGCAGATTTTTTTTTGTTTTAGGAAAAAGTCTGATTATTTTAAAACATATTTAGAAGTTTTCAAAATATTTAGAAAATAATTTAAAATTTGAAAAGATTCAAAAAAACTTGAAACAAAATGTAGATTTTTCAAGATTTCGAAACCAAAATTTTCAAGTTTTTCAAAGATTATGAAAGATTTCAAGATAAAAAAAATTTCTTAAGATTTCTGCAAATATTTAAAGTAAT
Organism: Andricus curvator; assembly: GCA_932195095.1. Classification (NCBI taxonomy): domain Eukaryota; kingdom Metazoa; phylum Arthropoda; class Insecta; order Hymenoptera; family Cynipidae; genus Andricus; species Andricus curvator. The sequence continues at coordinate 1,134,910 of CAKNYM010053093.1, forward strand.
TCTTTATTTCGAAAAATTAATTTGAAGAGAATATTTTAAATTATTTCAAAACTTTGTAAAAAATTTCCATAATTGTCAAAAACGAATCCGGAAGATTTGAAGACAATTTTATGAATAATTCGAGACAGTTTAAAAGATATTTAGGAATTTTAGAAGTTCTAAAGAGATAAAGAAAGTAGGTAAGTCATGTTTCTTGATAAAAAATTAACTTTTTTGTGGAAAATTTGTCCTTTTGTATTGAAAATTCATCTTCTATGGTAGAAAAATCATCGCTTTTGTTTGAAAATTCAACTATTTATTTGAAAATTGAAATGCTTGGTAGAAATTTAACTTTCTTATAAAAATTCGTCGTTTTGGCTTGAAAGATTAACAATTTGGTTGAAATTTTTTTCTTTCTCGACTGAAAAATATTTCTTTGTTAAAAATTCACCTCAGGTAGAAAATTAATCTTCTTGGTTGAAAATTTCGGTATTTGGTTAAAAATTAAACTCTTTTATTGAAAATATAATTATTTTGTTGAAAATTGATTTATTTGGTTAAAAAGTCATCTTTGTTGGTCGAAAATTCATCTGTTTTGTTGAAAATTCGTTTTTATGGATATAAAATTCTTTTGTGGGGGTTAAATAGGTCATTCTCATTTGATTAAAAAATTTGCTTTTTTGTTGAAAATTCGTCTCTATTATGTTGAAATTTCAATTTAATTTTTGGTAGAAAATGCAATTATTTGGTTGACAAATTCATCTTGATGGATTGAAAATTCCCTTTTTTGTTGACAATTGATCTTTTCGGGATTAAAAATCAGCTGTTTTCTGAAAAATTCAACTTTTTAGCTTGAAAACTGAACTCTTTTCATCAAAACTCGTTTTCTTCGGTTGAAAATTTATTTCTTCTAGCAAAAATGTCACCTTTTTTGGTAAAAATGCAACTTTTTGGTTGAAAATTCGTATATTTTGTTGAAATTTTCTCTTTTGGTAGAAAAGTAATCTTCTTAGTTAAAAATTCGTCTTTTTGGTTGAAAATTCAACTATTTTGGTAGAAAAATCAACTATACGGTTGAAAATTCAACTTTTGTATTTGACAAATTAACTATTTGGTTAAAATTAAAATTAATTTCGAAGTTAAACGATCTATTGAATTTCGAACACGAGAGGATGAGATCTTTAGAAACAAATTTTTTTTTGACCACCCCAGTGCAGGTGTTTACTGAAAAAAATCTGAGTTGTTAAATTTGATTAAAATATTCCTAATTTCTAATCATAGAGTTACCAATATCAATCAAAAATCTACATAATTTTGGAAAAAAGTTGATAATTTCAGAGTTCAAATTCTACTAAAACGAAAAAGCCATATTTGTCGAAATCAGTTATCATTCTTCAGTCGCTCTTTTAATTTATTTTAAAAATCTATTAATTTGATTAGTATATAAAATATTGTTATTTCTGAATATTTGTCGTGTTTGAGTATAGTTCTCACATATGCTAAATTTTGTTTTTGAAGCAAGGAATAGCATTATAAATCGCAATTTTTCAAAGAGCCTGATCCTCTAGGAAGAATTGTATGACACGAGAAACCCTGCGGCATACAAGTTCCTCGGTCGTTTTCAGAAAAAGAATGTATAAGATATCATTCACAGAGAAAATGCATAGAAACGAGAGGAATTTTTAGACTGTATGTATACATTATACCGCACTTAAAAAACACTTTTTTACTTTTTCCCTTTTTTCTTATCTCTTGTTGACTTTATGCGCATATCTTTAAGTATACTGAGAAAAAGAAGGTAATACTGATTCAATAAAACACTTTTGTACTCAATATAGTTTAAGAGAAATGCTTTATTTAGCTAATAATCATTCATCTTGATATAAGATTCTTTTTATTATTTTAAAGCCTGATTCACTTCAGAGCATAAAGTTTAAAGATTAGGCTGTACATACATTTTTTTTAAATTTAAAGACGAAGTATAGATTTTCTAGAAAATTTGGAAGTGAATTTATTTACAAATAAAATAAAATTTAGCCCAATTCATTGAACTGAAGACAAATTTTTAACTAAATAGTTGAATCCTCAACCAAAACAGAATCATTTTTAATAAAAAAGGAATAAACTTCTACCAAAAGAAATGAATTTTCAAATCAAAAGGACGAATTTTCAACAGGAGTTGAATTTTCAACAACAAAAAATTTCTCTGTCAATAAAGAAAAAAAAATTCATCCATAATGTTGAAATTTCGAAACAGAAAGACCAGCTTTCTACAAAACCATTGAATTTTCAATCAAAATGATCAATCTTTAACCAAGAAGATTATTTTTGTACAAAAATACGAATTCTCAACAAAATACATCAATTTTTAACATTTTCAGCCAAGAGGATTATTTTCTACCAAAAAAGACGAATTTTTAAAAAATTACATCTATTCTCAACTAAAAAAAAATCAATAGTTAAATTTTCATTTACGAAAATTAATTTTCAATAAGAAAAAACGATCTTTTTTCAAAAAATTGAATTTTTTAACAAACATTTGAATGTTCTACCAAACTATTGAATTTTCAAGCCACACAGGCGAAATTTGTACACAAAAAAAAATTTTAACACCAAAAATATAAATTTTCAACAAAAAAGTACGTTTTTAACCAAACAATTGAATTTTCAACCAAATAAACACATTTACAAATTTCAAAAAATTAATTTTTAACAAAAAAAAGCAAATTTTCACTAAAGTAGGTTAATTTCCAGCCAGAGGGGTGAATTATTAACTAAAATTATGAATCTTCAACCAAAAAAAAAATGAATTTTTAACAAAGTAGTTCAACTTTCAATCAAACAGATGAATTTTCAGCCTAAAATATGAATTTTCTAGAATAAATGTAATAGTTCATATTGTGACCATAAAAGGTTTTAATTTTAGATTAATAAAGTTGAATTTACAAAAAAAAAGTTTTTAAAATACATACATTTTCAATGAAAAAGCTAAATTTTCTATGAAAAAAATTAATTTTTAACAACAGAAAAAAATAATTTTCAGCAAAGTAGTTCGATTTTCAATTAAAGGGGTTAATTTTTTACTAAAGTTATGAATCTTTACCCAAACAGTTGCATTTTAAAACAACAGCGAAAATAATTTTCATCAAAAAAGACGAATATTTAAAAAGATACATAAATTTTAATGAAATAGTTGAATTTTCAGACAAAAGGGATGAAACTTCTACCAAAAGAGATGAATTTTCAAATCAAAAAGACCAAGATGATTAATTTTCAACTATAAAGATGAATATACAAAAATAGTTGAAATTACTAACAAATGCTCGAATTTTCGAGTCGAAAATACGAATTTTCAACAAAACAGTAGATTTTTCAACCAAAGAAATTTTTGTAGTGAAGAAAAAAAAACCAATCAGATTGTTGAATTTTCAATCCAAAAAGAATGAACCTTCATTCAGAAATAGTTGGAGCTACCTCTACAAGTTTTTTAATAATTTCAAAAAATTATAAACAATTTTTTCACTAACTAATACTAAACGAGGGGGTTTAGATTTAAAAAATAAAAAATTCGTCTTTTTTACCACCCTAACCTCCATCTTCCTAATCTTTTTAATTTCACTTTGTTCCAACTGATGAAATCCAGAAACCCATTCATATCTGAAGTCTTCAGCCTCTTATAACCCTTACAGCATTACAGCCCCATAATCCTCTCTCACTCTCAATTTCACTATCCTCCTCCTTGAATCTCTCCTCTCAGCTTTAATCTCGCCGTAAGGTAGATTGCAACCCTAATACATCCTTCCAACTTTCTCCTCTCATGCTGAATACCCTTCACTAAAGCAAGCAAACACACCCCTAATCAAACGTCAATAATAATAGCGATCCTTCTCAAGGGACATAATCTTCATAGAATGGGTACCCCTTCTACGCCCATCCCTGTAACTGACTCCACGCCATCTACATCACTTTCTCCGCTCAAACCTCCCGAAGATATACCTCATAGTGATCGCAACCTCAGAGAGAAATGGAAAATCACAAGAGGGTTGACAGCACTACCCCCACCCCTAGCCACAAAGCGAATGCGAATGCACCTCTCTGCATTATCCCTACCCCTTCGCTTCTTCCTACCCCTTCGGTTGTTTCCACCTCTTCAAGGTTCTTCAACCCCCTCTAGCACTACCCCCACGGTTCAATCAACCCCTCCAGGTTTCTCCTTTGCGTGACGCGAAACGGCGCGTCAGGGGTGAATGGAGAGTGTATGAGTTCGCGCATGTGCGAAAATTGTAAACACTCCCTGGTTGCGCACTAAGGGATGTCTTGTGCAGGTCAGGGTAGTGCGGATTGCACAACCACCAGCGTTCGCGTGCGGTGCAAATCGTCCGATGAGCAAGGGGGTAGACGCTCGATACTAACTTGGGTTCAATGCACATCGCCACCACTTGCGCGAGTGACGCCATTTCCTCCAAACATTACCCAACCCCCACGTCCATCCCTGACTAGAATTCTCAAACTCTCGAGAAAAATTAGAATTTGGGAATACACTCGAGAATTTTTCTGAGAATATTCTCAGGTTTTTTTTCATTACGGACCTTACAGCCCAAAATGCTCTCAAAACAGGGGCGATAACAAGGGTGGATCCAGGGGGACAACCCCCCCCCCAGATATCAGACACCAAATTTAAAATTTAAAATTTTGTATATCAGCCGCTTAATTCCCTTGAAAAATTTGAGCCCCCTAATTATCACACATTATTTTTAATTTTTTGTTCTGAAATTTTTCATTTTAAATCAGAAACAGTTGAATTGGGAAAAAAAAGAATAAATATCAACAAAATACTTGAACCCTTAACAAAGAAAGATTTTTTAGTCAATAAAGCAAAAAAATTTAATCCAAAATGTAGAATTTTCAAGTCAAAAAAGACGAATTTTCAACCAAGAAGATTATTGTTCTACTATAAAAGACGAATTCTCAACAAAATAAATACATTTTGAAACAAAATTTGGAATTATGAAGCTAAAAAGACGAGATTTCAATAAAACAGTTGAATTTTCAAACAAATAATTAAATTTTCAACCAAAAAGGTAACTTTTTAACTAAGAAGATTATTTTTCTACCAAAAAAGACGACTTTTTAACAAATTACAGAAATTTTAGACCAAATAGTTAAATTTCCATTTAAAAAAATTAATTTTTCATAAAAAAGCGAACCTTCCACAAAAAACTCAAATTTTCTACCACATAGTTAAACTTTCTACCTAATTGTTTAATTTCTAAGACAAAAAACGAATTTTCTGTACAAAATAGTTGAATTTTCAACCCGAAAATATGAAATTTCAACAAAAAAGTTCATTTTGAACGAAATAGTTAAATTATCAATTTAAAAAATTAATTTTTAACCCCCAAAAAAGAAAACTTAACATAGTAGTTCAATTTTTAACCAAAGATGAGTTTTCTACTAAGATTATGAATATTCAACAAAAAAAAAATGAATTTTTAAGAAAGTAGTTCAACTGTCAATGAAGAAGTTGAATAGTAAATCTGAAAAGATGAATTTTCGATAAAAAATGTAATAGTTGATACTTCAACATTTTTAATCAACATTTTTAACCAAAAAATTTGATTTTCTACCAAAAAAGTCGAATTTTTAACCAAATAGTTGAGTTTTTGGTCTAAAAAAGATCACTTTTTAACCAAAAATGAAATAAATATATTTTCATTGAAAAACAATAATGCTCAATTTAGAAAAGCGAATTTTTTACAAAACAGTTGAATTTTCTATAATCTATTTGAATTTTCTACCAATGTGTTGAATTTTCAAGCTAAAAGGACGAATTTTCCACAAAACAAGAGAATTTTCAACCCGGAAATATGAATTTCTAATATAAGAGTGAATTATCAATCAAATAGTTGAGTTTTCAATTTCAAACTATCAATTTTTAACCGTACATGAGATCCAATAAACGGAATTTTTAACAAAGTAATTCAAGTTTCAAGCAAGTAGTTGAATTTTCAACAAAAAGAGACGAACTAATATAATAGTTGATTTTTAACTAAAGAACTTTTAACTAGAGAAGTTTTAACTAACGAATCAATTTCCCGCTAAGAATGGCATAGTTAAATTTTCAGTCAAGAAAATTAATTTTTTTTAAATCAAAAAAACTCAACTAAATAGTAGAATTTGTAACCAACAGAGATGAATTCTGAACTACAAATATAACAGTAGATTTTTTAATTAAAACAAATCAACTTTAAATAAAAAATAGTTGGATTTTTTTATTGGGTTCTATCAATTCACCTCGAATTTGAGCGAAAACGGCCAAAAGAGGAAGTTTCTTGAAAACCGGAGAAAAAAAAACAAGAATTCCTTAAAAAAGGGGAAAAGAGGGAAAGAGGGAAAGAGGGAAACAGGGGAAAGAGTGTGAAATCTGAGATTATATAAACTTACTATCAGCTTCATTTTGACAACAAGAGGTAAATAAACTAATAAATTAATAATCTAATGAACTTCTTCATTTCCTACTGAATTCTGGTGAATTTAAGGAAATCTAAAGTGAATTCAACCTAATTTTTTAATTCAACTACGAATACTCTCAAAAATATACTTGAGAGAATATTCTCTCTTTAAAACTCCACCCCCGAATATTGGGGGGGATGCAAACTTGCGCCTTGAAATGGAGCAAGTAACAAAATATACCCCCGAATCGTCGAGATTTTTTTATGTGGGGGTGGGGGTAAAGGTCGCGAGAGAGTAGAGGGGTAGGTAGAGTGGTAGGATAGGCTAGTAGTGGGTGGGTTTTGCGAGGATGAAAGCGTGGGGTTGGTCAGGGTTATACACTCCCTCTCTGCAATTTTTTACTCTTCCTCTTTAATTTTTTTTCTTTTTTCTTTAACTGCTTTTGCGTTTGCACGAACCCGGAAAGAACAAATGAAAAGATAAACGTTTTAATGGAGCAGAGAATGTATTGCAGTCGGAATCGGACGTTCAAAGGAACACTTTGGTGATGGGGAGAGGGATAATAAGAGGAGGTATCTTTCATCCGCAGGATACCGATTGTTGGGTGAGGGTAAACTCGATTATGTGGTTGTCAAAGAGAAGCAGGGGTGGTTTTGGTTAGTGGTGGATGGAAATGACAATGTCTATTTCTGTGAGTTTTTATATTTCTAAATAATTTATACAATTTTAGAGTTTTAATTTTGTAAATGGTTATTCTAAATTTATTCTTAGTGGATTACGTAACTTTGAATGAGCTTTAACTACAGATCATCTTTCCCTTAAATTTCGATGCTTTAAAAAAAGGTTTGCAATTCTGAAGGTGATATAAAAAATTATAATAAATCTACATCCTACAAATTTAAGATCCCTTGATGTAAATTCTGTAATCATCAAAATGTGCTTGAAGTTCTGAACGTTCAAATGAACGAAGTTTTTACTGATGGCTTTGTAAACTAGAAACAGCGCTGAAATATTGATTCACTTTATATTGCAAATAACAGATTACAAAATGAACTTCGAATACATTATTTTAATTGTAGTTGGAACAATATTTTTTGGTAAAATAAAACTGTGAAAAAATGTTTCGTTCATTTGAACGTTCTGAACTTCAGGTGCACATCATCCAAAGAAGAAAATGACGCGAATTAAAAGTTGCATAATGAACATAATTTTATTTGCATCTGCGAGTCGAAAAATGTAAAAGCTTTTGATTTAAAGAGCGTCCAAAGTAGTATTAATACGTTCAAATTCAAAAGCCTCCAATTATTTTTAATGTCTGAAATGTAGAAAATTCGTTGATAAATCGATAAGGTATTGATAAATTAAATTTGCCATCAAATTTTTAGTAGAAAAGGTACTTGTGGAAATAAATTGAAGTACTCGAGGAAAATATATTTAAAATCAATATTACCTAAAAAAAATCGTTAAAATTATTATTTATTTGAGAAAATCCTGAATATATTGATTTTATAATATGAAAATAAGATTAGTAAGTGATTATAAGGGGAAAAAATTAAAGGTCTTTTTCAGCTTTTCCAGGTCAATAAATCAAGTTTTTCCAGGTTTCCTTTTTTGTAAAATATTAGTGGAAATCTTTGAAATCTTCTAAAATCTTTCGGAACCTTCCGAAATGTGTGAAATCTTTCTGAAATATTACAAAACCTTTTGAAATCGTTTAAAATCTTTGAAATCTGAAGCGCACGTCTTTTTGAAATCTTTGTGAGATCTTTGAAATCTTTTGAAATCTTCTAAAATCTTATGAAACGTTTTTAAACCTTTGGAATCTTTCTGAGATCTTTGTGAAATCATTTCAAATATTAGTAATCTCTGTAAAATCTTTTGAAACACATTAAAATATTTTTAAAACATTTGAAATCTTTTGAATTTTTGAAATCTGATGTACAAGCCTTTGTGAAATCTTTAGAATCGATGTAAAATCTTTGAAATCCTTGAAATCTGTTAAATCTTTGTAAAATCTTTTGAAAGCATTTGAATCTTTGTGAAATCTTTTGAAATATTGGAAATCTCTGTGAAATCTTTAGAAATCTTATAAAATATTTTGAAAAATTTTTTCGTGAAATATTGGGAAATCGTTTGAAAGCTTTGAAATATTTTGAAATCTAAAAACCTGGCACACACTCAAAAGTTCAGTGGTCAGCTCCTCGAAAATTCTAATCCTTAAACTGAATGAACATCAACATTTTCAACTAATAATTTTTATAATTTGTCAGTTGAATATCACAAAAAATGTATACTTTAATATTCCTCACCACATTTTAAATATGGAAATACTAAAACATTATAAGAAATACTAAACAAGAAATTTAAAAAAAAATCAAATTCGAGGTTCGCATGAACAATTCTAGGAGATTTCCAGGTTTTCAATGTTAAAACAAATTCAAGAGACACCCTGGTTTAAGGGGAAAATAAAATTATTTTTTCAGTAGTAACAGCCGGGGAAGGTAAGATCAAATAAGTCAGCCAATATAGGTTTTACAGATCCATTAAAACACGTCACACATAAATATTTGAATTTAATAGCCTTTGGAAAGTCTTTAATTCATCCAAATAAATTACGTAACTCCCTTTTAATACCAATTTTTTGGTGAAATATTCAATTTTTCATAATGATTCTCTTGTCGCTGAAAAAAGGAATTTTAAGTGAATTCCATGTGAGTTTCTTTCTTTCATTGGAGCTGAATGGAATGGGATACGATTTATTTTGGCGTGAAATACGGCTGCATAATGCTCCCTCGTCTACCGAGATATGTCTGTGAGAACGAAATGGAGGGAGGAAAAAAAAGGATAATATGAAATTGACTCGAATGAGGGATACTGCTCTAGGCATGGTTCTGTGGCGTGAATTGAGCTTTTTCTCTACCCTTCATTCTAAATCAGGAATGAAGAAAAAAGCACATAAAGGTAAACGGGAACAGGCAGCCGACAGATTGAGATTGTAAGAGCAGAAAACGGAGGCAACAAACGTCAAAATTAGAATCAAATGAATGAAAATTCTCTACAATTTTTCATTTATATATTTTCAATTTCAATTTTTCAATTTTATATCACTAAGCTTTCTCTAGTTCGTTAACTGTAAGGATTGCAGACTAGGGTGGACCGAAAAAACTTAAAATGATTAGATTCATTGGCACTGAAAAGAGGCATTACGAACAACTTTAAAAAAAATAATAATTTCTCTCCAAAGGGCATTGGAAAATTTTAGTTTCTTTAATTTTTTGTGTATTAAAAAATTTTTTAATTAAATAACCTTAGACGGAAAAAAAGTACGAACAAACTTTTTTCGTCGAAATATATAATATTTAAAAAAATGACGAAAAATGCACTTTTGTTAATTTGTACCTAAAGTTGCAAAAAAAAAATGTTTATCGTTTTTTTATTTTTTGATACTCTTTTTAGTAAACTGAGGAAACACTTACATATTTTCAAGTTCCAAACAAAATTTTTTTTCTACAATTTTTTACGGATCCTGAAATATGTACACAAGATGAAAATTTTTTTATTTCAGGTAATCAGAACTGAACTGCAAATTAAAGGGGAAAACTGAAAAATTTCGAGAAAAAATATTCCCGACACCGTAAAATTCCCGAAAAAAAATATTTGAAACGGAAAATTCCCGAAATTATAAGACCGCCGATATATAAAAATCCCAAACTGGAAAATTCATTAATAATAAAATTCCCGAACATATTATAGAATTACCGAATTTCAAAATTCCTGACAGAAAATTGCCGAATTATAAAATATCTGAACCTAAAATTCCCAAAACTAGCAAATTTCCTAATTTAAACAATTAGAAAAATGTTGTTTTTTTATTAAATATTATTTAATTTATTATTATTATTATTATTATACCATTAAGCCATTTCCCTTTCGGGGTAGGCGTGACTTGCTCGGTTGGAGAATAGTATTGTATAGGTTGAATAGGTATATAGGTGTAAGGTTGTAAGGTATGTAGACATGTAGGTATATAGGTATAAGGTAGATAGGTATATGTATGTTAGGTATAAATATTTCAGATTGATCTGGAATTCTCGTGTTATTTATTTAAATGACACGTTTATTCCGCAACACTGCTCCGACCCAGGTTGCTGATCAATCTCTCTAGCGATCACCCCAAGTGAAGAGCCTCACAAAATTGTTATGTATGGTTCTCCACTTGGGCCCATCAGTATCCAAGGTCTTTGTTTCAGGCGCCATTCATTCTACTGTCACTCTGTTTACAAACTATTTGTCGCCACACTTTTCTGTCCTGGCATACTACTCTAGCTTCCTTCACGTCCATGCATTTTTTCATGCAAGCTCTTGTGTTTCTATGGCTTCTTATGTCTCTACGGATCAATGTCTCATTTACAGATTCTAACCATTCTTTCGGCGGTCTACCTCTGGGCATTCTACCATTTACTTTACCTTTATAAACTTGTTTGGTCAGTCGTTCATCTTTCATTCTTTCAAGATGTCCGAACCATCTTAACTGATTTCTTTCCCATGTGTCAACTATTGTCTCTTTTGCACCACATTCTTTGAGGATGGTCTCGTTTCGGACTTTGTCCATCAGTGTTTTCCCGCATATTATGCGCAGAGGTTTCATGCCGATCGCGTTAATTTTACTCCTGTCCTTTTCTTGACAGGTCCATGTCTCGCTACCGTATAGTACAGTCGGTACGAATATAGAATTATGTATGGCCATTTTAGCTTTTTTTGATATGTTTTTATTTGTGAGGATGGATCCTACTCTACCGATAACCTGTCTACCCTTATTTATGCGCCTATCTAACTCCCCATCTATTTTTCCATCGCTAGTGAATAGACTACCTAGATACACGTACTGGTCAACTTGTTCTAATCTCTCATCATTTATGATAATGTTGCATATTGTTTTCTCACTTTTTCCCTCAAACACCATGATTTTTGTTTTATTTACGTTAATTTTGAGTCCCATGTCCTTCATGCTTGTATTAAGTTTATTCAACATTCTTTGCAAATCCTCGACTGATTCTGCCATAACAATCTTGTCATCTGCGAAAGCTAACCCACGTACCTTGACTGTTTGGAGATCTACACCTTCTTCGTCGAAGAGTGCAGTTCTTAGACACTTATCCATGAATATGATAAATAGCCACGAGGACATAACGCATCCTTGTTTCACGCCTTGCATAATATCGAACCAGTCACTCAGTTTCCCGTTTACCCTTACGCTCGCTTTACTACCTGTATATATTGTTTTTATTGCTTGCAGGAGCCCTCCATTTACTCCGTACTCTTTAAGAACTTCCCAAAGTTTACTTCTATTTACCGTGTCAAATGCTTTTTCTAGGTCAATAAATGCACAGAAAACTTTCTTTCCTACTCTCAAGCTTTTTTCTGTGATCTGTCTTAGGCTAAATATCTGATCTGTACATGATCTTCCTGGCATAAATCCACTTTGGACTTCCCATATCTTTTCTTCTGTAATATCCATTACCCTACGAATAAGTATTTTTGAGTATATTTTACTTACGGTACTTAGTAGACTGATACCTCTGTAATTGCTGCAGTTGCTTTTGTCTCCCTTTCTTTTGTATATTGGTACGATAATCGCTTTTCTCCAATCGTCCGGGACTTCTCCCGTCTCGATACATAAATTTATCAATTCGCACAACCTGTGAGGTATGTACTCGCCACCGTATTTAAGCATTTCAGCACTGATACTATCTACACCAGCAGCCTTACCGTTTTTCAAGTTCTTTATTATGTTTTTGACCTCAGTGACACATACTTTTTCAATTGGGTTTTCTAATGCATTATGTTCTATGTCGCAGTTTTGTTGTCCTATATCTTTACCTCCTAATAGTTCTTTAAAAGAGTCTTTTAAAGCGTCTACTATCCCGTCTATATCATATAGCATTTCACCTTTGCTGTTTCTCATGCTCGCAAACTCTGTATTTTTACTTTCCTTCAACTGTTTATATAATAGTTTCATCATTCCTTCAAAGCTGTTTTGTATTTTCCTCTCTTCTTCTGTTCTCATTTTCTCTTTACTCTCTTTGACTAGTCGTTTAACTTTTCTCTTTTTGTGTCTGTAATCATTTTTAAGTCTATTTCTCTCCTCATCGCTAAGACCTGTAATTTGCAACGTTCTTTCGTACGCTTCTCTCTTTTCTTTTTGGGCTGACTCAATTTCATCATTCCACCATGCATCACCAGATTTTCTTCCAACAACCGCCGTACCACATACTTCGGTCGCAGTTTCAACGATGACATCCCGTAGCAAAGTCCACATGCCCTCTAAATCTTTACTGTTTATTAATCCCTTCCAAATTGTCTCATCTATACGTTCGTTTAACCTATTTTGAAAGTCTATTCGCACTTCCGGTTTTTGTAAATTTTCAATCTTTATTCGCGTTTGTTTTGTTTTTGTTGTTTTCTTTCTTCTCCATCCCCGCCCTAAATTTATTTTGGAGACTAAGAGGTAATGATCAGTATTGCATTCGGAACCCCTCATGACTCTTGTATCTTTTACTAGTTCTCTTAGTCTTTCATCCGCAATAACAAAGTCAATTATACTGTGGATATTTCCTTTACGCCAGGTGTACATATGGATCATTTTGTGTCTAAACCAAGTATTTGTAATAAATAGGCCCTTTTCTAAGCATAAGCTAACTAATTTTTCCCCGTTATAGTTTTTTTTTGTTGCATCCCCAAATTTACCTAGCACCCTTTCTGTATCTGTATCCTGACGTTGAACGCCGACCCATCCGTTCATATCTCCTAGCAGAATTATTCTTTCACCTTGATCGCAAGTACTTATTGTGTCATTTAAAGTGTCCCAGAAAGCGTCTTTGACTTCTCGCGGCTCACTGTCAACTGGGGCGTAGCACGCTATGATAAATAACCTTCTGATTCCTACCTTCATTCTAGCCCACAACAGTCTGGGAGATACAAAATCATGATCTTTGAGATGCTGTCTTGCTTTTTCATTCATAATTAAACCGACCCCTTGACTACGATTTGATTCACTACGTACTCCTGACCATATTTCAAAACCGCCTTTCAACACCCCATTTTCTATGTTTCTACTTTCGCAACCCTTTTTCTTCGTCTCAGGCACACATAAAATATCTAGTTTCCTTGCATGCATAGTTTCTCGTAGTTCTCTTACTTTAAGGTCGTTCACTCCTCTAGCATTCCAGACACCCAGTCTCCATTCATCGCCTGAAACTCGACTTTTACGTTTACCGTGTGTATGCATTTCGTCAATCCAAGTTTCAGTCCATTCCGAGGCTACTTTATTGTTTGTATTATTCATGTTTAGATTGTACACCCAACTATCACCTTTATGCGCGAAATTTGTTTTGCGAGCCGAAATCATGTCCAAGTTAAGTGATTATTCGTTGTAAGGTGGATAGTCTATCTGTAACGTCAGTCCCACCAATACTCCTGTTACTGTGTGGGGGGGGGGGGGAGAGGTGAGGAAAGAGAAAGGAAACCGAGAGTCTCAATTGGTTGGTGATTCATGCTGAGAAGGTTACCAGCCTTCAGCAGCGTTGTATTTGATAGGAGTTAATATGTGCCTATCAGCTGAATCCTGGCCTACCTCTAAACGAGGAGCCAATAAGTCTTTTTTTTTTTTTTTTTTTTTTTTTTTTTTTTTTTTTTTTTTTTTTTTAATTGGAACAGGGTTAAATTTTATTTTACTTTATTTATTTTATTTATTTATTTATTTATTTATTTTTTATTTCATTTATTTATTTATTTTATTTTTTTTTTCTCAATGTAAAAAAAGAATTTCTGAAATACTGTGTAGTTCTTGATTCATGAAGTTCTTTGAAAAGCGTTTAGAGAATCTAGACTCCTTAAATTTCTTCGAATTTCCTTCAACCACTGTATTAATTTGAAAATTCGTTAAAATCATTTAAAATATCACAAAGAACTCGAAAATTCTCTCAAATTAGGAAAGATCTCAATATACCTCATAGTTTTTGAAATACCGTGAAATTTGCTCATAAAAGATGATAAAAAGTAAAAGACAATAATGAAATATTTTATAACATAAATTTTTTATTGTTTAATTGGGACAACTTAAAACTCACAGAAAATATAATTTTAAACTCTGTGAAATTCCCGAAAAAGAAAATTTAGGAAATCGAAAATTCCCGAAACATAAAAATCCCAAATTTAAAACTTCTCGAATAAAAAAATATTCAAGAACAATTGTTTAATTGTTTAAATTCCGCGATTTTAGAGTCGGATTTTTTATAATTCAACAATTTTCCGTCGGAATTTTCAAATTCGCTAATATTATAAACTGTCGAGAATTTTATTATTCGAGAATTTTGAAATTCAGTAATATTATGAACGGTTCGGGAATTTTACAATTCGATAATTTTCTATTTCGAAAATTTTCTTTTTCGGGAATTTTACAGTGTCAGGATTATTATTTTTCGGCATTTTTCAGTCCTCTCAATTAAAGCACTCAAAGTGGAACTCTTGAATTTTAAACTTTAAAAATTGCAGCTTGAACATTTTTTATTATTTAGACATTTTTATTTCAAATCTTTAATAATTTACAATTCAAATATGGAAACTTTGAAGACTTTTTAGTAGAACAATTTTAAACCATATGCCGTTAAACTTCAAAATTTTTAAATTTGTATAAATTGAACATCTCAAAGATTGCTGGTAAAAATGGTATCACTTTCAATGCTATAATTTGAAGAATGAATCAATACATTTGTAGATCTTTAAATTAGATCATTCTAAGCCATTCTAAATCAGAAACATTAAAAATTGAGCGTTTTGAATGGGTTAAAAATGGAATATTTTAGACTGAAACAATATCTGAATAGGATTTTAAATTGAATAAAAGCGTCTTGTAAAATCAATTATTGTTCAATATTTAATACTCGAACTACAGTTAAATTGTAAAAATCATTCATTTATTTATATGTACAGTTCATCAACTTAAAAATTTTTTCATAAACGAATTTCCATTTCAAATTGCTCAAATCTTCGACACTGTATTTGTAAATTCTTTAAATTGAAACTCTGCGCTCAAAAAGGAAGACCTAAAATGAAAAATGTTTTAAATTAGGTCTCTACAATGCTTTATTCGTATTTTACAAATATTATTCCAAAGAAAATTATTTTTTAAGGCTACTTTCATACCTACGAAGAACTTGAATGGGGATGTTGCAAAGGAACTCACCTGGAACAAGAAAAAGAAATTTTTTGTTAAATTAAATTGTTTTATACAGCAAAAGTATATATTGCATTAGGTATTAATATTAGGTCATCCAAGATTTCGTAAAGATTTTTAATTATTTCGAAGAAAAATAATATATTTTCTTTTTTTCTGATTTTTAGCAAAAAAAAATGTCTACTGTGTTATCGCGATCTTCAACTTTGATTTTCTCGAAACAGAATAATTCTTTTTTAATCTCACATTTTTTGTTCTCATTCAGCATCCCCATATCTCGGGAGAGAGTTTTTATTTTTGAGAAAATTTGAAAATTCGTTTTTTAATCGCTATCCAAAGCCGATTTCAAAAACCCATTTGTTTTATTTTTAAACGGAAAAATTAATTTTTTATCATAACCCGCAGTTAAGCCTGGTCCAATCTTAGGATAGTGTCACGTTGAAATTGTCAACTTCCACACCCATTTCCTCGAACTTGGATAACTTTTTTTTATCAAACTTTTTGGCCTCAATTCAACGACACTTCGAATCGGGAGTGGACATTTGTTTTGTCTTTGAAGAGTCATTTCCAGTTTACAAAAAATTTTTTCGCTCTTTTGAAAAATTCCCATACACTGAGAAAAATGAATGTTTGATCCGAAGAAAAATGTTTGTTTGATCAGAAGAAAAAAATTTGTTTAAATACACATTGTCTGATTCAAACAAAACTTATATTCAAATTGAACTAATTTATTTTGATTCAAACAAATTTTATTTAATTCACGAAAAGTTTCTTGAAAGCAAACAAATCCTTTGATAAACGCAAATATATGATTTCCTTGTTATAGGGCCAAACAAGTGTCTGTTTATTTTAAATAAAGTTTTTGTTCAATTCAAATAAATTTTATTTGAATCCAATAAAATATGATTAAATTCAAATAAAGTTTTTTTAATTCAATTAAAAATTTATTATAATCGAGCAAACTGCATTCAAACAAATTTTTTAATTTGAAACAGACAACTATTTTTCTCAGTGTATTGTTGGCTACATAATTCGGTATAGCCACCCTTCAATTCTGTAAGTTAAAAAAAACTTTTGTATTACGTAATTGTATTTCCAAACATCATCTATTCAAGGAGAAAAGGGGAAATTTTTCGATAACAGGGGAAAAGCTGGGGAATAGGGGAAACACTAAACCCTGCCATTCTTGAAACCCATTTGACTCAACCTCCCCATAATCTTCGCCATCTGGCATGGCAAGAATCAGCCGTTTCTTCGGAAAGATTGAAGAAAGGGTCCGAATGTCCTAGGGGAGAAAAGGGACACAAAAAGGGACGAAAAGAGAGGGCACGCTTTGCGAAAATCGATGCGATTAAAAGTCCTGCATCGATGTAAACAAACTGCTTTGGCAGTGGCTGCGCTGCCTCGCGGAGGTCATTGACCGGGGTAGAAAGAATAGAGGGAGAGAGAGAAGACGCGAATAGCGAAACGGGTGGCATTTCTGGTGAGTGAGAGGAGGATGCATCGTTCTGAGGAGGGTGCTGGAACGATGGGGTGGGAGGGACGGGGGTAGAGTATGCAGTTGCATCGACCGCTGGCTCAGCTGTGCATCTCCTCTCCTTCGTTACACCCCCCTCGTTCTCTTTTCCACCCCTTTCGATCCCCACCCCGCCAACCGAAACTCCTATCTTCCCCTATCATTCTGAACCTCGGCCATGATCCCCCACCCCCAAACCGTGCTCCTCACCTCACGGCCCGGACCTAGCACAACCCCCGAATCGGCGCGATACTGGGGAGGCTGCGCTGTGAACGTGACCCTCAAAATGCGAATGCACAGGCATTGCACACCTGCATTAAGCAAGAACACACGCGCGTGGGGTGGCCCTTATTTTTCAAAATCGTACTCTTTGGGTTCCCACCCAGCGTGGGTGCAAAATTTCATTTTCAAAATTCCCGGAATTTTCCCTTATTTTTTCTTGACTAATTTTTCATTTTCGCTGACGATTAATATTTTAATTGAATTTTGATCTTATGTTTTGGTCGACCAGGTGAAATAACGGTTTTTGATCTACATAGTCTAAACCAAAATGGTTATAATCTTTAGCTGTGAAAAAAAATTGTATCTCCAGCTCCGCTGGTATTCGAACCTAGGTCTATGCACAGATTGCCTGTCTGGTGCTCCCGCCCACTGAGAACGAGAATGATAATTTATTTCACAGCCTCTTATCAGAGAACGACGACCAACGAATCATCATACTTTCTCGCTCTCTTTAACATATTTTAGTCAAAAAATTTAAGTTTTGCTATTGTTTACCCCTGGTAGTAGTATACTATTAAGCCATTTCCCTTTCAGGGTAGGCGTGACACTACCCGATTTGGGTAGTGTTTCTAGGTGGATAGTTTCTTGTAGTAAAGAACTACAAGTTGGGCTCACCACACCCACGATGTGCCAACAGCACGCAGTATTCTCTAATGGTCACCCATCCAAGTACTGACCGCGCCCAACGCTGCTTAACTTCAGTGATCTGACGAGAACTGGTTCTTTCAGCGTAGTATGGCCGTTGGCAATCTGGAATCTTTCAAAATAACATAAAACCTTATAGGTCCTGTTCAATCCGTCCATTTCTGCCGAAATTCGATGAGATTTTTTAAAACCGCATGAAAGTTGTTTTGAATCTATTAAGATCACTAAAATGCTTGGAAGTCCCTTGAAATTTCTTTAATCTCTTGAAATTGCCTTAGAATCTTTTAAAATACCCTAAAATATTTCTAATCCTTTGGCATCTTTTGAAATCGCTTGAAACTTTTTAAATTTCTTGAAATATTCCTTGGAATTTTGAAAAATGCTCGAAAATCTTTAAATTCCTTCGAAATCCCATCAAATTATTAATATCTATTAATTATTTTTTTGCAATATTTCAAAACACAGTAAAATATTTCAACTTCTTTGAAATCGGGTGAAATCTTTTAAAATCCCTTCAAACTTTTTAAAGCTATTGGAAATTCCTTGGAAGTTTGAAAAATACGCTAAAATCTTTAGAATGATTTGGAATATTTTGTAATCCCTTTAAACTTTTTAAATCTCTTTCAAAAATCCTTGGAAGTTTGAAAAATACCCTAAAATCTTTAAAAGCTTTTGGAATACCTTAAAATTATTGAAATCTATTAAAAATGTTTTTTAAATTTTTTAAACTACCCTAAACTATTTCAAATAATTTGAATCTTTTGAAATGCCTCAAAACTTTTTAAAGCTCTTGAAAATACCATGGAATTTTTAAAAATACCCTAAAATTGTTCAAATTCTTTGAAATTCCTTTAAATTATTGAAATCTGTTAAAAGTTTTCGGAATATTTTTAAATACACTAAAATATTTTTTTTTAAATTCAGAAAGAAGTATATACCTGAATTGAATAGTCTTTAAACCATGGTTTAATTTATTGAAAGAAAAGTGACTTAAGTGATATTTTTATTTTTGGAAGTGACTATAGTGACTATCTTAAAAAAGTGACTAAAAAGTGATTTGAGAAAAAAAGAGACTAAAAGTGACTGTGTGGTATTCCTGATTATTCTTGATAGTTGCTTAAGTTACTTAAAGTGCTTCTTACAGGAATTCGCTGACTTTAGCATTTTTTTCAAAATCCCTGACTTTCCCTGACCAACAAATTCTCTCCTTGATTTCCACATTTTCTCTGACCGGTGGCCGCCCTGAACATACAAGAAATCAATTTCGGGAAAAATTAAAATTGTTTAAACAACTAAAAATAGTTACAAAATTAGTCGAAATTAAAAACTTATCGATTCATGATTATTTTTTCAAACAAGATTTTCTAAATGTTATCCTTAATATTACGTAAAACTCTCAATTAGCACTTAGGGGTGATTTTTTGGAGCCTCATAAGAGGATCTTAAAATTGTATAATATTAAAAATTATGGCTGATTCTTATTCTCTGAAGTATTCTGAACAGGAACATGTGTTATAAGTTACGTTTAGTACCATATTTTCGCGTTTAAATCACACATTAAAAAGAAGTTACCTTTTTTTCATGTTAAATCAATGTGATCTGCCAAATCTGGAGTTGATTGGGGTATTTGAGAGGTAGGGAAAATAGAAGAAGTAGGATTGAAGGGGGAGAATCAGAATTTTTTTAAAGAGCCGGGTATAAGGTTCTATCTTGAGAGTCCGAATGACAAGGTTCTATCTCGGGAATCCGAATGACAAAGTTCTATCTCGGTAACAAAAACTGGAAATTTGCAAATTGGGATGAAAATTCGCAATCAGCGCCCTCTCCGAGTTACCGAATTTTTTTTTTAATTTCATTGAGAATCTTTCGGGGTTATGCAAGGGCCGTTAAACAACTAGCTTTAATTTTTTTAATTGCTTTAATTAAAGAGCTTTAATTTTTTTAATTTGACGACTGAGTGTCCCTAATTTCTAGGATTTCTCATGAACCAGAGTCTCTCTCCACCTAGGATTCTAAATCAAATCCAGAATGTAGCGTACTCGCATTCTCTAGGAGTTCGCTAACGAACCGGTATCACAAGTCCGGAAGTGTCGCAATGCAACGAACCAGAATCAACGAGCTCGTTCTAGCACCTGCCTTCATTGGTGAATCATTTTCAGGTGAAAAAGTAAGGATATCATGGTAGGAGGACTCTAATGAGTTACGTTTGAACTTGAAAACTTGAAAAACTTGATCACCAACTTGTCAATTCTTCATACGATGGAATTGAAGCATCTAGATTTCTTTTAACTGCCTATAATTTACTTTTTGCACTTTTCTATTTATTTGCTAATTGAAGTAAATTTAGTTGAAATATATACATAAAATACTTTCAGATTTAATCACTCTAATGAGTAACGTTTTATCTTCAAAGCTTGAAAAACTTGATCATCAGCTTGTCAATTCAGATTTCAAGGGATTTGAAGGTATTTCAAAGAAGTACAAAGTATTTCAATGGATTAGAAAATGTGTATGGGATTTAAGGATATTTCTAATTTTTTGAAGGAATTTCATGAGATTTAAACGGATATCAAAAGATTTCACGGGATTCTAAAAGCTTTGCAAAGATTTCAAAGGATTTTAAAAGATTTGAGGGTTTTTCCATGATTTCACGAGAATTTAAAGGATTTTAAGATAGTTCAAAAGATTCCAAAGTATATTCAGAAATTTTACAAGATTTCGTAACATTACAAAAGATTTGAGGCAACTTAAAAAAATCGAATATTATAAAACAATTTAATGAGATTTCGAAGATTTGAACGCTGTACGATTTCAAGGAATTTAAATATGATTTGAAAAATTTTAACATTAAACAAATTTCAAGAGATTTACAAAATTTTCATAAGAATTCACGGGATTTCAAGGATTCGAAAAATTGGAATAACTATGGAATAACCTAACATTTTTTAAATTTCTTGAGCTCATTTTTAAGGCAAGTCTCCATTGTATTTTACTTCATTATTGAGGTATTTTTTAAATTTTTTCCCTAGATTCTACCCTAACTCAAACTGGTGCAAAAAAGTCGCAAAATTTCAAACAATCATTTTACACGCCACATTATCTTAAAAAATTCAAAACAATATAATATTTTTATAAATAACACTAAACTTGATTAGAATTTGGTAAATAATGGTTTATAGACAAATTTCGTGAGTATTTGAAGATTTTGAAAAGTTTGAGATTTTTTACACCAAGTTTGACCCGAAGGCAGAACTTTTAAAAATATTAATTTTTTCTAGAGTCATTCCAATTTTTCAACGAAAACAAATTTTATCACCTTTTGCGGTATTACGAGGGAAAAAATGTCATGTTAATATTATAAAAATTAAAGTACTTTATCAACAGCTCAAAGAAGAGGCGTGTAGATAATTTACGCCGGTAGTGTATGTAATGTGAAATATTACATAATAAAAAAGCAGTAAAACAAATAATGATATAATATGTATAAAAGTATAAAAAGTAATTTCAAGAGACAAAACAGGTTTTAATTAGCATATTTAAAAAAATAATTAGAAAGAGGAAACTTACGTGAGAAATTCTACACGAAAAAAATTTTATAGCTGATCCAACGATATTTATCCTTGATCTGGCCACAAATATCGATGAAAATGAACCAATGATATTGGCAAAATCTTTAAAATTGAAATTTGCAGCATAATTTATTTTCAAAATTATTATTAATAATATATAATAATATAATATAGCAGAACTTGTTTTTAAATTTTTCTACTTTTCCAAATCTTGGAAGCGAACTTATATACAAAAAGAAGCTTTATTCAGGGTGACTGAAAAACTTCATTTTTAAAATTCTCTGACTTGTCCCTGACTTTTCCCTGAACAATTTTTGATTTTCCCTAACCATTAATATTCAAAGACCAGAATTTTATTCTTGTAACATTTTTAACATAGAATCATATTTAAATGGAATAAGACAATTTCAAATTAAAATTTAACAAATTTTTATGCATTTTTTTTCAACCAAAAAAGATGACTTTTGCAACAGAAAATATAAATTTTTAATCCAAAACGAAGAATTAAAAAAAACAATTACTTTTTCGACCAAAAAATATTAATTTTTAAAGAAATAGTTTAATTTTCAACCAAATAATTAAATTTTTTAGAAGATATTATAATTTACAACAAAAAAGATTAATTTTCAATCCAAAAGGACGAATTTTCAAAAATTATCAAAAAAGATTACTTTTTAACAAAATACTTAAATTTTTAACAAAATAATCGAATTATCAACAAAATAGTTCATTTTTCAACCAAATAATTAAATTTTTAAGCCAAAAGACGAATTTTTTTATATTTTAACAACAACAAAAAAAGTGTTTTCAACAAAATAATCAAAATTTCAACAAAACAGTTGAATTTTTAACCAAATAATTGAACTTTCAACCTGCAAAGATGGATTTTCAACCAAGTAGTTGAATTTTCAACAAAGAAAAATTGAATTATTAACCAAATAGTTGCATTTATAACAAAATAGTTAAACTTTCAAGTGAGAAGAACAAAGTTTTAACAAAACAGTTGCATTTTTAACCAAACAGATGAATTTTCAACCAACAAAGATGATTTTTTAACATTATAATTCAATTTTTAAGTGAATAGTTGAACTTTCATCCTACAAAGATGTATTTTCAAAAAAAGTACGTAGTTGAATTTTCAATTGAAAAAGAAATAGTTACATTTTCAGTTGAAAAAAAAATTAATTTACAATAAAAAAACGAATTTTCAACAAACTTGTTAAATATTCAACCAGAGATGTATTTTCAAATGAAATGAATCTTCAACAAAAAAAATGATTTTTTTTAAAAAAGTAGTTCAACTTTCAATCAAGTAGTTCAATTTTCAATAAAATAGATGAATACTCAACGAAAAATGTAATAGTTGATATTTCAACAAAGAAACATTTTTTAACCGAAAATGAAAAACTTTAATTTTCAGTAAAAACAATTAAGTTTCAAAATAATTTTCAACAAATTAGTTCAATTTTTACCCAAACAGATGAACAATAGAACAGTTACATTTTTAGTTGAAAAAAATTAATTTTCAGCAAAAAAAAATAATCTTCAGCCAACAAGATGAATCAACTAAAAAATATGCATTTTCAAGCAAAATAGTTGAATCCTCAATCTGACGAGATTGGTTTTCAACCCAGAGATGGGTTTTCAAAAAAACTAGTTGAATTTTCAACCAAAAAAGACTTCATTTGAATTTTCAATGCGAAAATATGAATTATCCTCAAAAAAGTTCATTTTCTGCCAAAATAGTTGAATTTTCAACCCATAAAGAGGAATTTTCAGCAAAACAGTTGCACTTTCAACCGAAAAGGACAGTTATTTAATTCTTATAGAAATTCCCTAACTTTTGCAAGAATTTTGTCAAAATCCCTGACTTTTTCCTGATTTCCAGGTTTTCCCTGACCTACGCCACCCTCTTTATTGACTTGGAGAAGCCAAATTGAGTGAAAATACAGATCATTTGAGAATGAAGCCAATAATAACAAATACGATAAAAAAAATCCGTTCTCGAGTTGAATCGACTGGATTGCCCCGCACTCCCAGATCTCACCAACCCAGCCATCGCTATCTTCGCGAATCCCTCTCTCAGCCTGTATACCCCTCACCCCCTTCATCACAATCTATGGCGGTCTCGCTCGGTTTATGGCACAGACCGGTAGTCTTGGCTAGGGCATTATACGTTATACGACCCGCAATATATATGCCCGTCTGGGTTCCGGGCCTCAAGGCGGACGTGCACAAGCAGAAAGGGGTGAAAAGACGGTGGATTATTATTGGTCCTCTCCTCTCTATGTTAAACGAACGTTAAGGTAGGTTGCGGATACCTATGGGGCTTCTCATTCCGTCACAAGTCATCCATTTAACGAAGTGGGATTCATAAGCTCCGAGCAGAAAAACAGACCATTCAAAATACGTGTCGACTCCATTTCATGACATAAAAATGACTACTGGATAACGTCACAAAGTCTCACACGCTTCCTCTTGACTTTAACAAGACAGTTGAATTTTCAACAAAATAATTAAACTTTCAACAAAATAGTTGATTTTTGTTAACTATTAGCTGCATTTTCAACCAAGAAGATTAATTTTCTATCAAAAGAGGAATTTTCAACCAAATGGTTGAATTTTGACACAGGTAGCTGATCAATCTCTTTAGCAATCACCCCAGGCGAAGAGCTTTAGACAGTAAGCTTGCCATAGTAAGATACATACTCTTTACTCTAATCACATCCACTAAGTAAAGCTCTCCACGCGGGCCCATTAGTATCCAAGGTCTTTCGTTTCAGGCGTCTCTCACTCCGCTGCCACTCTTCATCATATCTTTCTCCACACTTTCCTGTCCTGGTCATACTCTATGGCTTTTTATATCTTGTCGCCTTAGTCTCATTCACACATTCCCACCATTCTTTCCTCGGTCTACCTCTGGGTACGCTAACATTCGCTTTACCTAAACATACTTGTTTCGTCAATCGTTCATGTTTCATTCTCTCAAATTGTCCAAGCCATCTCAACGAATTTCTTTCATACATGTCAATCTCCTCTACACCGCATTATTTGAGGATTCTCTCATTACTGAATTTGTCCATTAGCGTTTTACCGCACATATTGAGCAGGAATTTCATGCCAATCGCGTTAATTTTACTCTTATCCTTTTTTTGGTAGGTCCAGGTCTCGCTAGCGTACAGCATAGTGGGTGCAAGAACAAAATTATCTATTGACATTTCAGCTTTATATTTTATATTTTTACTTCTGGTAATGGCTTCTACACTGCCGATAAACTTTCTATCCTCTTTTATAACAGTTGACTTTTAAACCGAAAAAGAAGAATTTTCAACAAGAAAGTTAATTTTCAATCAAGAAAGATGAATTTTCAACGAAATAGTTGAATTTTCAATTTGAGAAAGATAAATTTTCAACAAAAAATGGAATAGCTACATTTTCAGATGAAAAAGTTAAATTTTACAACAACAAAAAAGACGAACTTCCGACAGAATAGTTAAATTTTAAAATAAATAGATTAATTTTTGACCAAAAAGTTTAATTTTCAACCAAAAATATGAATTTTCAAATAAAAAGTTATTTTACGACCCAAAACAATGCATTTTTTATAAAGTACAACTTTAAACCCAGTAGTTGAATTTTCAACCAAAAAAAGTTGAAATCAACTAAAAAAGACGAATTTTCAACAAAATACTTGAATCTTTAGCCAAAACAGATTAATTTTCAACCAGAAAAGATCAACATTTTAACCAAAAATGGAGTAGTTACATTTTTAACGAAGAAAATTAATACTCAACCAAAAAAGATGATTTTTTTGCAAAATAGTGAAATTTTCAACCAAGCAGCTGTATTTTTACCCAAAAAGTATAAATTTTCAACCAGAAAAGATCAATATTTTAACGGACAATGAGGTAGGTATATTTTTAATGAAGAAAATTAATTCTCAAGCAAAAAAATTAAAATATTTGCAAAATAGTTCAATTATTAACCGAAGAGTTGAATTTTCAACCAAAAAGTTTATTTTTTAACCAAGAAGATTATATTTTTACAAAAAAGACAAATTATCAAGAAAATACATGAATTTTCAACCAAGGACTTGCATTTTCAACCAAACAAGATAAATAAAACAGATTAATTTTTTTTTGTTAATAATACCACTGCTTGGTTGTAAATTAATCTGTTTTCGTGGAGAATTTAAGTACTTTGTTGAAAATCCGTCTTTTTTCTTAAATTCAACTGCTATTGATTTAAAATTCAAATCTTTTTTGGTTGAAATATCAATTATTACAGTTAGAAATACATTCTTTCTGGCTAAATATTCAACAGTTTTGTCGAAAAATTGCATTTTTGGTTTGAAAGTTCAACAATTTGTCTGAAAATTAACTTTTTTGTTGAAAATTCACATTTGTGGGTGGAAAATTCAACTGTTTTGTAGAAAACTCGCATTTTTGGCTTCAAAATTCAACGAATGGTTGAACATTTTTTTCTTAACTAAAAAATCTTATTGGTTGTAAATTAAACTCTTTTATTGAAAATTTATTTCCTTTGGTTCAAAATGTAACTTTTTGGTTGGTTATTAATTCATTTTGGTTGAGGTTTCAACTCTTTTGCTGAAAATTCGCATTTTTGGATAAAATGAAAACTATTCTTTTTTTTTAGTTGAAAATTAATTTTTTTAACTGAACATTTAACTATTCCATGTTTGGTTGAAAACTCATCTTTTTAGTTGCAAATTCAACTGCTAGCTGAAACTTAACTTTTTTGTTAAAATCCACATTCTGGGGGTGAAAGTTTAACTGTTTTGCAGAAAATTCGTCTTTTTGGTTTGAAAATTCAACAATTTGATAGAAAATCCAAATATTTGCTTAAAAACTTATCCTTTTTTGTTGAAAATTCAACTGTTTATTAAAAATTGATGTATTTTGTAGAAAGTTCAACGTTTTCTAAAACATTTTCTATTGGTCCTAATCTTCTAGAAGTGAGAGTCGGAACTAGGTAAATCTAAACTATCTAAAGAAACACTTGGAAATATAAAAAAACCCTAATTTCCTGTACGATAAAGATTTTAAAGGCTTTTTAAAGAAAATTTTTATATAAATTTATATATTATATAAATATAATATATATAATAATAATGACGAAGCGTGTGAAACTTTGTGACGTTATCCAGTAGTCATTATAATAATATAATAAATATAATATATATATTTATATATATTTTATATAAATTTTTAAAGAAAATTTAATTTGTCTCCCACCCTGAAATTCAAAAATTTCTAAAACACCCCTTGTCTTAGAAATAATATGTCGGTCATCCAGTGTACAACAAGTGCCAGTTCATTTTGATCTGAAGTTGATAATCAGAATGATATTCAGCGGTTCGATATCCCGGGGTTTACTGTGACTGGAACAATCTTAAATTCCTCGTATTTTCCGAACTATTCCAGATGTAGAGTGTACCAAAAATAAAAAAGACTGCTAGTTTCTTCAGAATTTGGTAATGTCCCTTCATTACATCTTGAAGATGACAAGAGCAGTAAGAAGCAGACTTCAAAGCTAAAGTTCCACACGAGGTTTCTTGTCCTACAAGAGCTTGCTTGGCGGGGGACAAAAGAAAATAAAAAAGGAGAAAAGAAATTCTGGAATGTGTGGTATTCAGGGAAACATGTGCGCGAGAACATATGCGTACACATTCGAACGACTTGACGATGGGGTAGGTCAACGTTCGGTTTGTCGCCTGGCAACCTAACAAACTACCTTCCCTTCGGCCAACTGCGTTAGAAGTACTGAGCCCTTTTCTTTAATCAATGCCATTGTTCTCTTCTTCGATTGTGTGAATTCTGAATGTTCGGCAATCACAAAAAGGGGTCATGACAGAAAACTTGGAGGTCAATGACTCTAGATCCAAACTCTACCTTCAGACCCTGACATTAGATAGAGATACAGAAGAAATAAGGTGATTATTCACGACAATAGGGGAATAAATTATTTTAAATAAACATGATTGTAGGCACCATATTGAATTCGATTTGAAACGAATTTTCAACAAAATAGTTCATTTCTCAACCAATGAGATGAATTTTCAAGCGAAATGATGAATCTTCAACAACAAAAATGAATTTTTAACAAAGTAGTTCAACTTTCAACCTAAAAAATGATTTTTCAACCAAGATTATTAATTTCCTACTGCCAAAAAGATGAATTTTCTACTGAAATAATGAATCTTTAACCGAAAAGAATGAATTTTTAACGAAGTAGTTTAACTTTCAATAAAAAAATGAATTATAAATCTTCAACAAAAAAATGAATTTTTAATAAAGTGGTTAAACTTACAACCAAGTATATACGTCCTGATCGTGAAGATCAATTTTTTAACAAGAAAAGTAATTTTCTAGTCAAAAATACGATTTTTCAAGGAAATAGATTATTTTTCAGCTAAAGAGATGAATTTTCAACTGAAATGATGAATCTTCAAGCAAAAAAATTAATTTTTAACAAAATAGTTCAATTTAAACCAAGAAGATGAATTTACTACTAAAAAAGACGAATTTTCAAGAAAATAGGTCAGTTTCCAACCAAAGAAATGAATTTTCAAATGAAATAATAAGTCTTCATTCAAAAAATGAATTTTTATCAAAGAAGATTAATTTTATACTAAAAAAGACGAATTTTCAAGAAATTAGATCATTTTTCAAATGCAGAGATAATTTTTCAAATGAAGTGATGAATCTACATAAAAAAATGAATTTTCAACAAAATAGATCAACTTCAAACCTAAAAAAAATGATTTTTCAACCAAGATTATTAATTTCCTACTGAAAACGAGGAGTTTTCGAGAAAATAAATCAACTTTCAGCCAAAAAGATGAATTTTCTACTGAAATAATGAATCTTTAACCGAAAAAAATGAATTTTTAACGAAGTAGTTTAACTTTCAATAAAAAAATAAATTATTAATGTTCAAAAAAAAATGAATTTTTAATAAAGTGGTTAAACTTACAACAAAGTATATACATCCTGACCGTGACGATCAATTTTCTACTAAAAAATACGAATTTTTAAGGAAATAGATTACTTTTCAGCTAAAGAGATGAATTTTCAACTGAAATGATGAATCTTCAAGCAAAAAAATTAATTTTTAACAAAATAGTTCAATTTAAACCAAGAAGCTGAATTCACTACTAAAAAAGACGAATTTTCAAGAAAATATAGGTCATTTTTCCACCAAAGAAATGAATTTTTAAATGAAATGATAAATCTTCATTGAAAAAACGAATTTTTATCAAAGAAGATTAACTTTCTACCGAAAAAGAAAAATTTTCAAGAAATTAGATCATTTTTCAAATAAAGAGATAATTTTTCAAATTAAGTGATCAATCTACATAAAAAAAAATGAATTTTTATCAAAGAAGAATAATTTTCAAACAAAAAAATGAATTTTCAACCGCGAAGATTAGTTTTCTCCTAAGCAGATGACTTTTCAAGAAATTAGATCATTTTTCAAACAAAGAGATTAATTTTCAACTGAAATGATGAATCTTCAACCAAAAAAAGAATTTTTAATAAAGTAGTATAACTTTCAACTAATTATAGTTGAATTATTAACCAAAAATATAAATTTTCAAATAAATAGTTGACTTTTCAAACTAAAAAAGATCAATTTTCGACAAAAAATTAAATAGTTACATTTTCAATTTAAAAAATTAATATTCACCCAAAAAAAGATGAATTTTCAACAAAAACGTTAATTTGTCAACCAAAAAAGATGGCCGAATTTTTAACAAAATACATGAGCCAAAGAGATGCATTGCCAGCTGAAATGATAAATCTTCAACCAACAATTTGTTAGAAAATTTAACTACTTGGTTGAAAATGTATGTATTTTGTTGAAAATTCATATTTTTGGTAGAAAATAATTTGTTCTTATTGTTAAAAATGCAACTGTTTGATTGAAAATTAATCTAATTTAGTTGTGGATTCAAGTATTTTGTTGAGAATTCATCTTTGTCGGTTAAATCAACTGTATCTCATTTTAAATTATAACTTTTTTCTGTTGAAATATCAGCTATTACACTTTTCGTTGAAAATTAATCTTTTTGGGTCAGAAATTAAAACCTCTTGGTTGAAATTGAAACTACTTTCTCAAAAATTTTTTTGTTTTTGTTTGAAGATTCTTAATTTTAGTTGAAAATTCGCTTTTTTGTGGTTACAAACTAATTTTTTTAAATTGGTAATTTAAATATTTTGTTTAAATTTCAAATGATTGGTTGTAAATTACCTTTTTTGAAAATTCATATTCTCGGGTTGAAAATTGAACTGTTTGATATAAAAGTCGTCTGTGTTGCTTGACAATTCGTTTGAAAATTTATTTGTTTTTAGTTCAAAAATTCTACTATTTAGTTTAAAAAAATTTAGAAACGAAAAAAATATAAACTAAAAATTAATCAAATAAAATTTGTACTAACATCACTTCCATTGTTAAAACTATTTAGTTGAAAATTTATATAATTTTTTCAAAATTCGTCTTTTTTTGGTAGAAAATTCAACTAATTGGTTTAAAATTCATGTTTTTTTTTAATTCGTCTTTTCTGGTAGAAAATTAATCTTCTTGGTTGAAAATTCAACTATTTGATAGAAAATACATGTGTTTTGTTGACAATTCGTCTTTTTCGGTAGAGAATCAATTTTTTGGGTTAAAAATGCAACCTTATAATTGAAAATTAATCTGATTTAGTTAGGGATACAAATATTTTGTTGAAAATTCGTCTTTTTGGTTACATTTAACTTTTTTGGAGAGAGTTCATCTCTTTGGCTTGAAAATTCAACAATTTGGTAAAAAGTTCAACTGTTTTGTAGAAAATTCGTTTACTTTTTATGAAAAAAATAAAAATTTAACTAATCCATGTTTGGTTCAAAATGTATCATTTCTAGTTCAAAAATTCAACCTTTTGGAGAAAAATTTATGTAATTTGTTGAGAATGAATCTTTTTTGGTTGAAAATTTAACTATTTGGTTGGAAATTCAGCATTTTTGTTTGTAGTGTCTTTAGTGTCATTTTTTTCGAAACGGTAGTAAAATAGTGTCATTTTTTCAAAAAAAGAAAGCGTCAAATAGTGTCAATAGTGTGGTGAGTCCGAGGCCTGAAAGTGTCTGACTTGTCTCAGATAAGAATTGCTGAAAGAAAATCTTTTTTCCGAGATTGCTGATAAGAACCTCTGGGAAAGCGTAGAAATTCAAGTACCCATGGTTATTTATGGGTGATAGAGTGCATGTCCTGACCGTGACGATAACGTCTGGAAATGAGGACGAAAGGTCCGATATCTGGCGCTCGTTATCGGTGCGCTATAGTAGTTCGCGATTATTCTCGCGTTTTGCTGAAACAAGTAACGTCCAGCTCGGGTTGTAGGTGTGCGCGTGGGTCGCTCTCAGAAATTGGGTTAAACTGCCAGTAATTATGACAGGATATGATTTAGCCTAGCTTTCCTAACCGTCAATTCTGCCACACGCCAATGCTTAAGACTTAAGTAAACGCACGCTACACTTCTCGCTAATCTTCCCTCACGATCAAACTCCTCAAACTCAAGATCCATTCCTTCGATCTACTTCTTTCCGCGCTTAAGTGAAATTAGAAATAATACACTAAAAAAAATGTCTGGTTAAATCAACCAGAATTCCGGTTAAATTAACCAGAAATTCTGGTTAATTCAACCATAATTCTCGTTAGTCTAACCAGAAAAAATAGTAAGGGCATATTTAACCAGAATTCTGGTTGATTTAACCAGACATTTTTTTGAGTGTATTACTCATTTCTAAATAAAATGGCAATATCACACTTGACAGCCCAAAATGCTCTCGAAACAGGGGAAATATGGTAATTTTTCACGAAAATAGGGGAATACATTCCTGTAAATAAAATTAATATAGGTACCATATTATTGAATTCAATGCAATAGTTGACATATGGGAAAGGAATCAGTTAAGATGGTTCGGACATCTTGAAAGAATGAAAGATGAACGACTGACCAAACAAGTGTATAAAGGTAAAGTAAATGGCAGAATGCCCAGATGTAGACCGCCGAAAGAATGGTTAGAATCTGTGAATGAAACATTAATCCGAAGAGACATAAGAAGCCATAGAAATACAAGAGCTTGCATGAAAAAATGCATGGACGTGAAGGAAGCTAGAGTAGTATGCCAGGACAGAAAAGTGTGGCGATAAATAGTTTGTAAACAGAGTGGCAATAGAGTGAATTACGCCTGAAACAAAGACCTTGGATACTAATGGGCCCAAGTGGGGAACCACACATAACAATTTTGTGAGGCTCTTCATTTGGGGTGATCGCTAGAGAGATTGATCAGCAACCTGGGCGGAGCAGTGTTGCGGTATGAACGTGTCATTTGAATAAATAACAAGAGAATTCCAGATCAATCTAAAATATCTATACCTAACACCTATATACCTATCTACCTTATACCCATATACCCAGTACCCACCATACACACCACTTTTTTCCAACCGAGCAAGTCACGCCTACCCCGAAAGGGAAATGTCTTAATGGTATAATAATAATAATAATAATAATATTAAACGCTTGAAATTCCTAAGAGTTCAAGACAAAATATATTGCATTTTCAACAATATATTAAATTTTCAACCAAAAAAGATTTTTTAACACAAAAGATCAATTTTCAACACAAAAAGATGAATTTTCAACAAAAGATTTAAGATTTCAAGATAAAAAGTCGAATTATTAGAAAACAGTTAACTTTTTAACCCGAAAAGATGAATTTCCAACAAGAAAGTTAGTTTGCAATTAAGATAGATGAATTTTTAACCAAAAAGATGATTTTCTACTAGAAAAGATGAATCTTATATCCAAAACGACACATTTTCAACAAAACAGTCCAATTTTTAACCAAAAAAAGGTGATTTTAACAAAACAATTGAATTTTCGACCAAAAAATACTACTTTCAACAAAATAGTTGAATTTTTAACAAATAGTTTAATTTTCAACCTATAAAGATGAATTTTCCTCCAAAGGGTCTTCAAATCAAAAATATTACAATTCTACCAAAAAGAGGTCTATTTTGCACCAAATAGTTAAATTTTGAAGCTAAAAAGTCGAATGTCTCAGCAAACATTTGTCTTTTGAACCCAACAAAGATGAATTTTCAACCAAAAAAGACGTCTTTCAAAAAATAATTGAATTTCCGACCAAATAATATGACTATTTAACAAAATAGTTTAATTTTCAAACTACAAAGATAATGTTCCTCAAAATGGTCGAATCTTCAAACAAAAAATATTAAAATTCAACCTCGAATTCAACGAAGAACAGTTCCATTTTCCAAACAATAATTGTTAAATTTTGAAGCCAAAAAGATTAATTTTTTAGGATACAGTTGAATTTTCAACAAAAAATTCATTTTCACCCAAGAAAGATAACTTTTTCACCAAAAGACGAATTTGGAACAAAATACATGAATTTTCAACAAAATAGTTAAATTTTTAACTAAAAAAACAAGATTTCTACCAAAAATGAAACAGTTAAATTTTGAGTTTAAAAAACTATTTTCAAACAAAAGAGACAAATTTTTATCAAAATAGTTGAATCCTCAACTTAAAAGATGTATTTTCGACAAAGAAGATTAATTTTCTACCCAAAGACACGAATTTTCAAGAAATTATATGAATTTTAAATCAAATAATTTGATTTTCAACCTATAAAGATGAATTTTCTTCCAAATGGTCGAATTTTCAAACTAAAAAATTAAAATTCAAACAAAAACAGTAACATTTTCAACCAAATAGTTAAATATTCAAGTTTTTTCAAAAAAATTTCAACCCAAAAAATTCAATTTTCAACAAGAAAGTTAATTTTCAATGAAAAAAGATGAATTTTCTACCAAAAAGATTACTTTTCTACAAAAACACGAATTTTGAATAAATTACATGAATTTTCAAACTAAAAAATTAAAATACAAACAAAAACAGTTGCATTTTCAACCAAATAGTTAAATATTCAAGTTTCTTCAAAAAAATTTCAACTCTAAAAGTTCAATTTTCAACAAGAAAGTTAATATTCAATGAAGAAAGATGAGTTTCCAACCAAAAAGATTACTTTTCTACCAAAAGGCGAATTTTGAATAAATTACATGAATTTTCAACAAAAAATTTCAATTTTTAACTAAAAAAGAAAAGTTTTTAATCAAAAATGTGGATTTTTAACAAAATAGTTGAATTCCCAATCAAAAAAATGAATTTCCAAGAAAGAAGATTAACTGTCTACCCCAAAAGACGAAATTTCAACAAATTACATGAATTTTCCTCAAAATAGTTGATTTTTAAACTTACAAAGAATAAATTTCCAACAAAAATGGAGTAGTTAAATTTTCGGATGAAAAAATCAATTTTTACCCAAAAAAGGACTTTACAACAAACAAGTTAAATTTTCAACCAAAGAGATGAATGTTTTAAACAAAATCATTTTCAACAATGTAGTTCAACTCTCAAAAACATTTTTTTATTTTGAAGGAAAAGGAAGATGTATTTTCTACAAAAAACTTGAATTTTCATTATTTTATGATTACGTATATAAGTATAGAAGCGCGCATTAACTATTTTATTTATTATTATCACACATTGATGTCGCATAAAGTGAAAGAGCAACTTCTTTTTCCTCGAGATATATGGGAAATCAGTACGATCTGAATATCAGTACGAGGTGAATATCAGTACGAGGTGAATAACTGTACGAGGTGAATACCAGTACGAACTGAATAGTGAGAAAAAGTTACTGGGTTCTCTTAGTTTTCTTCGAAAATATATTTTACGTCTTTGTATAAAAAGTTTCATTCGGTACGAGAATAAATTGTTGACAGATTAGGCTTGGGTTTCAATTTTAAAATAAATAATGAAGTTAGTGCGTTTAATTTTGTATGCAATACTTTCCTGACTTTTTCATAATTGATCAATATTATGACTTTAAAAGTTTTTCCATCCACCTCGTACTGATTTCCCCTGTACGTATTACTACTTCTTCCCCTTTCGATCAGTACAGTAACAAGGGGCTATTATTAGCGTCGACTGATAAAGGGTAGTAATCTCTCCACTTTTCTGATCCTTTGCTCCCGCGAACGATTTTTTTCTAGAGCATTGACATCTTTTCGCACGTCCAGTAAAAATTAGATTTGATATTCCCGGACTGCAAATCTGAATCTGACTGTAAATTAGTGAAACATGACCAATTTTAATCCAATTTCACTAATTATTTTAATATTTTAGTTTATATTTTTTAGTTTATTAATTTAATTTAATTAATAATAATAATAATATATATAATAATAATAATAATAATTTAATTTTAGTTTAATACATTTACTAATATAATTTTAGACTTCAAAAGCCGAAATGCTCTCAAAAGAGGGGAAATAGTGTTATTTCTTTACAAAAATAGGGGAATACATTTTTTTAAATAAAATTAATTTAGGAATATTTTAGAAAACGGTTGAATTTTAAACCAGAAAATATAAATTTTCAACAAAAAAGTTCATTTTCGACCAAGAAAGACGAATTTTCGACAAAACAGTTGAATCCTCAAGAAAGATTAATTTTCAACAAAATACTTACATTTTTACAAAAAAATATGAATTTTCAAACAACAGAAATTAATTTTCTACAAAAAAAATTAAATTTTCAACCTGAAAATATAAACATAAAAAAACTTCATTTTCAACCACGAGGATTAACTTTCTACCAAAAAAGTCGAATCTGTAACCAAATTGTTAAATTTTTAAGCAAAGAGTTGAATCTTTAACCAGAAAATATTTTTCAGTCAAAAAAGAAAAAAAATTTGAACCGAATTGTTGAATTTTCAAGCTAAAAAAATGATATTTTACAAAACTTTAAATTTTCAACTCAAAAATAATAATTTTCAACAAAAAAGTTAATTTTTAATCAAATAGTTAAATATCAATCGAAAAAGACGAATTTTCAACCAAACAGTTCAAATTTTAACCCCGAATTATGAATTTTCAACAACAAAGTTCATTTTTAACCAAATAGTTGAATTTTCTTTTAAAATAGTTTATTTTTCAACTAAATATGATGACTTTTAAAAAAATTGTTGATTCTTAAACAAAATAATTAAATTTGTAACTGAATAGTAGAATTTTGAACTAATTTTTTCTTTGTAGGTGTGAAGTCTGTCAGTTTTTACTATAATTAGTTTGGTCTTATTTCCTGAATAGATTCTAAATTTTCCAACTCTTGCGGTTCTTGTTGTGCCAAAAATTAATATCTGAAAATAAAAGCTTTTCTGTGTTTTAAAGAATCAAAATAATATTACTGATGATTTTTTCAAAAGAACATTTATTTTAACATGGTTTTTTGCAATTAAATTGTATCTCACTATCGCTTCTTACCAATTTTTGAAAAATGTTGAATTCTTATCAATGATGACTTATTTTTTCGTAGAAAACATTCTCTACAACTCTACGGTTTGCAACTTTATTTTGAAAGTAAATTTTTCTATGGCTGAAATCATTAAAACAATTTTTTTAAAAGAATTTTTTTAAAAACAATTAACTATTCTTGAATATTATTCAATTATTCTACAAATTGGAAACAGAGTTGTTAGGGAATGTTTTTGCCCGAAAAAATAAGCCACGATTTATTCAAATCCAAAATTTTTTTTTAAATTGGTAGAAGCGACAGTAAAAAGAAATCAATTACAAAACCTATCGTTAAAATAATTATTATACATGAATTTTATACTTTCTTCATAAAAAATAAGGTACTCTAAAACAAGATCTTGATAGAAGGAAAAAAAAGAACTTTAAGTTCATTCACTTAGTCAGAAAAATCTCTTCTTTTTGTATCTTTTTCCCCCCTTCGAAGAAAAATGAATGCTGACAATTTCCTTTGGCATAAACGGGAAACGATCGTTCGGTGATAGGAGTGCACACGTGGGCAATCCAATATACATGCGAATGGCTTTGATGCAGTTAACGGTTTCCGATTTAATTATAGAAAGCGAACGTCACTGCCCTCTATGTTCGCGCGCTCAAAACTTAAATATTGCACATTGTACAAACGGGAGAAAGTCACGTGTTGTGATTAGTGCCGCTAGTTTTGCATAGCGTTCACTCATTTCCGCATGTATACTTCACACACACACGTGAGAAATTCTTGAACTCGTCAAAGGTTGAATTGCTTTTTTAATTCGACCAAAAAAATATGACTAATCAACAAAATAGATGAATTTAAAAAAAAAAGTTGAATTTCAAACAAAATCGTTGAATTTTTAACTGAATAGTTTAACCTTCAACCAAGAAGATAATTTTCTACCAAAAGACGAATTTTTCAACAAAATACATGAACTTTCAACCAAATAGTTGAACTTTCAACTAAAAAAGAAATATTTACAACCAAAATTGTAGTAGTTAAATTTTCAGTTAAAACAATGAATTTTCAAAAACAAAAAACGAATTATCAACCAGTTGAATTCACCAAAAAAAAATTAAATTGTAGAATCCTTAACCAAAAAAGTCGAATGTTTTAGATAAAAATGGTCTTGTAAACCGCAAAAAAAGAATTTTCAATTAAAAAGTTCATTTTCAATCAAGAAAGATGAATTTTCAACTAAAAAAGATCTTTTTTTTTACCAAAATTGGAATTCTTCAATTTTCAGTTCAGAAAACTAATTTTCTACCAAATAGTTGAATTTTCATCTTATAAAGGAAAAAATTCAAACCAAAAATGAAACAGCTACATTTTCAGATAAAAAATTAATTTATATACAAAAAAAACGAATTTCCAAAAAATAATTGAAATGTCAAATAAATGTTTTTATTTTTAACGAGATAGATTTTGTACCAAAATATAAATTTTCAACAAAAATGTTAATTTTCAACCAAAAAGTTTAATTTTTTACCAAATGGTCGAATTTATAAGCCAAAAAGACGAATTTTCTACAGAACAGTTGAATTTTCATTAAAATACATGAATTTACTACCAAACAATTGAATTTTTAACTCATAAAAAGAGGTTTACTGCGAGAAATGGAATAGTTACATTTTCAGATACAGAAATTAATTTTAATAGAAAAAACTCAATTTCTAACAAATCAGTAAAATTTAAAATAAATAGTTTAATTTTTAACCAAATAGTTTAATTTTCTACCAGGAGAGACGAATTTTAAAACCAAAAAGACGAACTTTCCACAAAAAACTCCAACTTTCATCAAAATACATGAATTTTCAATCAAAAATGTAAAAAAGTGATGAACTTTCAACTAAAATAATGTATTTTCCAACAAAAAAAGTGAATTTTCAATGAGTACAGATTTTTCAGACAAGACAGAAAAAAAGTTCATCCAGATTGTTGAACTTTCAAGCCAAAAGACATGAGTTTCCAAAAAAATAGTTAAATTTTAAACTAAAAGCTGTCAAATTTCTACCAAAAACAAAAGATAAAATTTTTAGCGAAAGAGATGAATTTTAAAACACAACAGACAATCTTTCAACCAGAGGAGATTGATTTTCTACAAAAAAAACACGTATTTTCATCGAAATATATAAATTTCTAAACAAATAGTTAAATTTTCAACCAAAAAATATCAATTTTTAAACAAAAATGTAAAAGTTGAATTTCCTGTAAAAAGAATTAATTTTCAACAACAACAAAACAATTTTCAACAAAATAGTCAAACTTACAACCATAGAGATGAATTTTCAACTAAAATATTGAATTTTCAAAAAAAAAAGACGAACTTTCTACAAGTAAAGATTTTTCAATCAAGAAAGAAAAAAGTTCATCTAAATTGTTGATCTTTCAAGCCAAAAAGCGAATTTTATGTAAAACGGTAAAATTTTCTACACAAAAATATAAATTTTCAACTAAAAAAGATCAATTTTCAACCAAAAATGGAAATGTTACATTTTTAGCTAAAAAAATTAATTTCAAACAAAAAAAAAACGAATTTTTAACAAAATAGTTACATTTTCAATCAGAGAGATGAATTTTCAACTAAAATGGTGAATCTTCAGCTGGAATATTTTCATTTAAAAAAAAATGAATTTTCAACCTAAAAAATGAAATTAAAAAAAAAATGAATTTACAAATAAAATGGTTAATCTTCAATAACAAAAAAACGATGTTTAACCAAACGGTTCAACGTTCAACTAAGTAGTTCAACTTTTTACTAAAAAATACGAATTTTCATCTACTAATAAAATTCAGTAGTAGATATTTCAACCAACAAATATTTAAATTCTAAATCAAAAACAGTTGAATTCAAACACGAAAGCTTAGTTAAATTTTCAGTTAAAAAAAAATTAATTAAAAAAAATATATATATTTCAACAAAATGTTAAATTTGCGACTGGAATAGTTAAATTTTTACTTAAAAAATGAATTTTCAATGAAAAAGACGAATTTTCAAATAAGAAAGATTTTTTATTCAAGGGAGAAAAATATAGTTAAATTTTCATTTAAAAACAAAATTAATTTTCAAACTAAAAAATGAATTTACAAATAAAATGGTTAATCTTCAACAACAACAAAAAACGATTTTTAACCAAATGGTTCAATATTCAACCAAGTAGTTCAATTTTGAACTAAAAAATAAGAATTTTCATCTACTAATAAAATTCAGTAGTAGATATTTCAACCAAAAAATATTTAAATTTTACATCAAAAACAGTTGAATTCAAACACGAAAGATTAGTTAAATTTCCAGTTCAAAAAATTAATTTTCAAACAAAAAAAAAATTCAAGAAAATAGTTACATTTGCGACTGGAATAGTTAAATTTTTACTTAAACAATGAATTTTCAATGACAAAGACGAATTTTCAACTAAGAAAGATTTTTTATTCAAGGGAGAAAAATATAGTTAAATTTTCATTTAAAAACAAAATTAATTTTCAACCTAAAAAATGAAATAAAAAAAAATGAATTTACAAATAAAATGGTTAATCTTCAACAACAAAAAAACGATTTTTAACCAAATGGTTCAATATTCAACTAAGTAGTTCAATTATGAACTAAAAAATAAGAATTTTCATCTACTAATAAAATTCAGTAGTAGATATTTCAACCAAAAATTATTTAAATTTTAAATCAAAAACAGTTGAATTCAAACACGAAAGATTAGTTAAATTTTCAGTTCAAAAAATTCATTTTCCAAAAAAAAAATATTTCAACAAAATAGTTAAATTTGCAACTGGAATAGTTTCATTTTTACTTAAAAAATGATTTTTTAATGAAAAAGACGAATTTTCAACTAAGAAAGACTTTTTATTCAGGTGAGAAAAAAATGTCAATCATACTGTTGAATTTTTAAACAAAAAAGATTAATTTTCAACCAAAAAGGTTAATTTTCTCCCAAAAAGGGCATTTTCATTATTATAATAATAATTATTATTGTTATTGAAACTAGGCTTTTCATTAAAGTTCCGTAGCACTGCCGTATAACCTATAGTATTATGCATTAAAAAAAATTGTTATTTAATTTTATATTATAACTTTAAAAAATAAGCACGCCCTCGAAAAAATTCCCTTACAATTCCAGGTTTTCCAGGTGAGTAGACACCCCGACAAAGTGAATGAATAAATTCGAAAATTATTATTAATTTTAGATTGTTTTACTTTTAAATAAATTCTGAAAATCTGAATTTTTCTACATTTTTAACTCTTTAATTTGAAATTGTAAAAAATTGCAGTTTCAATTTGAATTCTTGAGTTATACAATTTGAAATTATTCTAAAACTGCTCCTCCTCTATCATCCTGACCTTAAATTCCGTCATTCGGCTTCCGCTTCCGCAACTTCAAGTTCAAAGTCCAAATTAAATTTTAAAAGCTCCTCCAACATGTGCGAGTTTCACCAAAAAAATCAAGTGAACGACCCCGTCTTCATTGTACTAAAAATCACAGTTGGAGATATTTTTTGGTAGATAGCGAATTGGCAAAGCGTGACTCGATAACTCTTTCCGTATTGAACCTGGCTCCCATTCATTTCTTCCGATTTGCAAATTTCTTTCTTTGGCTAAGAGGGAGGGTCTAAAAAAAGGTCAAGGGTGGGGGTAAGAAAGATTAAATCCGAAAGCGCCTTGTAAACCGTTCAACTCAACGACACGTTGTGTTTTGTGTAGTTTGGAATACGTAGCAGCACTGCGCCGGGGTCAATGACCCGTCTACGCTCTGCACATAACCAACACCCTGAAACGAATACACCACTACCAAGCGCAGTTGGGTGTACTGAGTGTACTGGGTGTACCCGGCAAACCTAGCCAAACCTATCCTAGACTCTATTCCACGGTTTCGAGGACAGGCGAGGTCCAATTCGTGACGAATCCTAGACAAAAGGCGAACTACCTTTATAAATCATACATGGGCTACTGTTCAAGTTCGATAATCATTCCGGAAGTCGTGTATCGACACCAGGGTGTTCAGACTCAGGGTGTCCGGCGATTCTTAGTAACAAAATTCAAGGTCTTTTCCAGATTTTCCAGGTCTCCTTTTTTTACATCAATTAATGAAATAACCTTTTTTATCAGGGTGGCGATTCGGCGGACGATTTCAAATTCCCGGTCATTTCCCGGTTTCCCCCGGTCAAGTTTTTCAATTTTCCCGGTCAACTCAAAGTAACATATTTATATTTGCCGCAAAACGCAAACATTTATTTTAAATCATGACGTTCGTTCTAAACATCTTTTAACACAACAGAGCAAAACGTTGCAAAATAAATGAATTTTGAAAAAAATACTTAAATTTTCCACTAAAAAATATCAATTTTTTACAAAAAAATGGAATAGTTAAACTTTCAGTTGAAAAAATTAATTTTCAACAAAAAAAACGGTTTTTCAATAAAATAGTTCAATTTTCAACCAAAGCGATGAATTTTCAAATCAAATTATGAATCTTTATCTGGAATAGTTAAATTTTAACCAAAAAGATAAATTTTCAACTAAAATGATGAATATTTAACCGGAACACTCGAATTTTCAACCAAAAAGACGAATTTTTAAAGAAGTTTACATTTTAAATAAAAAGATTAATTTTCTACCCAAAAATACAATTTTTCAACCAAATGCATTAACTTTTAAAGAAAGGTTTGAAGTTTTAATAAAAGAAGACAAATTTTCAACCAAATAGTTAAATTTCGAACTGAAAAAATAATAATTTTCAATCGAAAATGGAATAGTAACATTTTTAGTTAAAACAATTATTTGTAAACCAAACATAAGAGTTTTCAACTAAAACAATGAATCTTTAACTGAAATAGTTCAATTTTCAAACCAAAAAATTAATTTTTACTAAAAAAAGATAAATTGTCAACCAAAACTTTAATAATTAAATTTCAAGTTAAAAAAATGAATGTTTAACCAAACAGATGAATTTTCAACAACAGCTATGGAATTTTCAATTGGAATAAGTTAAATTTTCAGTTAAAAAAATTAGTTTCAACAAAAAAAACTAACTTTTAACAACAACAAAAACTAACTTTCAAAATAATAGTTACATTTTCGAACAAAGTGATGAATTTTCAAATAAAATTGTAAATATTTAACTGCAATAGTTGAATTTCAAACCAGAAAGATGAATTTTTAACTGAAATGATGAATCATTAACTAGAATAATTGAATTTTTGACCAAAAAGATTCATTTCCAACCAAGAAGATTAATTTCTACCAAAAAAAGACGAATTTTCAACTAACAAAGATAATTTTTCAACCAAAAATTGAATAATCAAATTTTTAGTCAAAAATGAATGTTCAACTAAAGACATGAATTTTGAACTAAAATTATGAAATATTCAACTGGATTAATAGTTACATTTTCAGTTGAAAAAAAAAAATAATTTTCAACCAAAAAACATCCAAAGAAAAAACAAATTTTCAATCAAACAGCTCATTTTTCAAACAAAGAAATGAATTTTTAATTAAAACGATGGATTTTCAACTAAAAAAAAATTAATTTTTAACAAAAGAGCTTAACTTTCAGCCAAATAATTTTATTTCAAACCTAAAAGATGAATTTTCAACTAAAATAATAAATACTTGACTGGAATACTGGAATTTTTAACCGAAAAGAAGAATTTTTAAACAAGAAGATTAACTTTCAAAGAAAAATAAGATAATTTTTTACCAATAAAAAAATCGATTTTTTAACCAAATTCATGAATTTTTATCGGAATAGTTAAATTTTCAATTAAAAAGACAAATTTTTATCCAAACTGTGGAATCCCGAACTTGAAAATTTTAATTTTCAACTCAGAATGGAACATTTAAAGAAATTAATTTTCAACCAAACTGGTGAATTTTCAAATAAAATGATGAATCTTCAACTGAAATGATGAATCTTTAACTGGAATAGTTTAATTTTATGCCAAAAAGATGAATTGTCAACCATAAAGTTTAATTGTCTACAAAAATAGATGAATTTTCCACAAAATACATACATTTTCAAACAAATAGTTTAATTATTAAATGAAAAATATCAATTTTCAACCAAATAGTTGAATTTTCATCAAAAAAAGATAAATTAATTTTTAAAAAAAGTTTAACTTTTAACCCAGTAGTTGAATTTCTAACTAAAAAACGATGAATTCGCAACAAACAATGTAAAAAAAAAAAAATTTCTATTATAATTCAGAAATATTTCTTCTTTGAAATTCTACTTCTACTCTGAAAACTGCTTGAAGTACTTTTATTACCTAAAATTTAGAAGAGGGAATTTTCAAATTGTGACGAATTCTGACTTGAAAGAGGGATTTTTAAAAAGTCCTTTTTTCTCAATCCGAATTATAATTCCTTTAAAAAATTCCCATTCCATGTAAAACATTCCCTGTTCCAAGTGAAATTATATTTCTTGAATTTTGCTATGATCAGAAGTAAATTCCCGGTTTTTAAGTTAAATTCCCGGTCATTTCCCGGTTTTTTCCCGGTCAAGTCGCCACCCTGTTTATACATGTAAAAAAATGAGCCATTTCATTTTTTATTGGCCAACAATTTCTAAAGAAAGCAGAATCATTAAAAAGACAAATTCTTAATTTTTTGGGAACATAAGTCATCTTTGTGAAATCTTTGTAAAGTCTTTGAAGTCCTTGAAATCTTTGTGAATTTGTCGAAATTTTTGAAGAATTTAAAATCTTTGTGAAATCTTTGAAATCCTTGAAACCCTTGAAATCTTTTAAAATCATCATGAAATCTGTGAAATACTTGTGAAATCTTTCTTTAACTTTGTTTTTAAAATCTTTTGTGTTCGTTTGGAATCATTGAAATCTTTTGAAATCTTCTCGAATTTTTTGAAACCTTTTGAAATCGTTTAAAATCTTTGAAATGTTTCGAAATCTTTGAGATCTGGTGTACTGTACCCTATTTGAAATCTTTGAAATTCTTGAAATGTTTTTAAACCCTTCTGAATTCTTTGAAATGTTCATGAAATCTTTTTTATTCGTTTGAAATCATTGGAATATATTAAATCTTTTGAAATCTTCTAAACAATTTGGAAATCGTTTGCAATCTTTTGAAGTATTTTAAATCTCTGTTAAACCTTG
This sequence comes from Andricus curvator, assembly GCA_932195095.1. Lineage (NCBI taxonomy): Eukaryota > Metazoa > Arthropoda > Insecta > Hymenoptera > Cynipidae > Andricus > Andricus curvator. The sequence continues at coordinate 1,179,147 of CAKNYM010053093.1, forward strand.
AAATTTCTATGAAATCTTTGAGAAATATTCTGGAATGTTTTCAAATTTTCGTGAAATCTTAATGAAATCTTTGAAATATTTATGAAATCTTTCTTTAATCTTTGTTTGTGAAATTTTTTGTGTTCGCTTGAAATCATTGAAATCTTCTCAAATTTGTTGAAACCTTTCGAAATCGTTTAAGATCTTTGAAATGTTTCGAAATCTTTGTAATCTGGTGTACTTTACCCAATTTGAAATATTTGAAATTCTTGAAATGTTTTTAAACCCTTCTGAATTCTTTGAAACGTTCGTGAAATCTTTCTGGAATCTTTTGCATTCGTTTGAAATCATTGGAACGTATGAAATCTTTGTGAAATCTGTTTAAATCTTCTACAAATTTTTGAAAACGTTTGAAATCTTTTGAAGTATTTAAAATCTTGGATAAATCTGGAAATTTCTGTAAAATCTTTGAGAAATCTTCTGCAATCGATATTCGAAAAAATTCTAAAAAATTTGGAAAAGGTTTGAAATATTTTGAAGTATTTTAAATCTTTGTTAAATCTTGAAATTTCTATAAAATCTTTGAGAAATATTCTGGAATGTTTTAAAATTTTTGTGAAATCTTTGAAATCCTTGAAATCTTTGTAATCCTTGAAATCTTAATGAAATCTTTCTTTGTGAAATCTTTTGTGCTCGTTTTAAATCATTGAAATCTTTTGAAATTTTCTCAAATTTGTTCAAACCTTTTGAAATAGTTTTAAATCTTTGAAATGTTTTGAAATCTTTGAAATCTGGTGTACTGTACCCTATTTGAAATATTTGAAAATCTTTAAATGTTTTTAAACCCTTATGAATTCTTTGAAACGTTCGTGAAATCTTTTGTATTCTTTTGAAATCATTGGAATATTTGAAATCTTTGTGAAATATGTTGAAATCTTATAAAAAATTTTGAAATCGTTTGAAATCTTTTGAAGTATTTAAAATCTTTCTTAAATCTTGAAATTTTTGTGAAACCTTTTTGAAATCTTCTGGAATCTTTTTAAATTTTTGTAAAACCTTTGAAATCCTTAAAATCCTTGAAATTCTTAAAATCTTTGAAATATTTATGAAATCTTTGAAATATTTGTGAAATCTTTCTTTAATCTTTATTTGTGAACTCTTTTGTGTTCGTTTGAAATCATTGGAATCTTTTGAAATCCTTTTAAATTTGTAGAAACCTTTTGAAATCGTTTAAAATCTTTAAAATGTTTTGAAATCATTGAAATCTGGTGTGCTGTACCCTTTTTGAAATTCTTGAAATCTTTAGTATTCATCTGAAGTCACTGGAATATTTGAAATCTTTGTGAAATCTTTTGAAATCGTTTAAAATCGTTAGAAATATTTTAAATCTTGAAATTTCTGTGAAATCTTTGAGAAATCTTGTGGAATGTTTTAAAATTTTTGTGAAATCTTTGAAATCCTTGAAATCTTTGAAATCTTTTGAAATATTCTCAAATTTTTGGAAACCTTTTGAAATCGTTTAAAATCATTGAAGCGTTTTGAAATATTTTAAATCTGTTGTATTGTACCCTTTTTTAAATCTTTGAAACTCTTGAAATCTTTTGAAATCCTTATGAATTCTTTCAAACTATTTGTGAAACCTTTCTGAAATCTTTTGTATTCGTTTGAAAGCACTGAAATATTTGAAATATATGTGAAACCTTTTGAAACCTTCTACAAAATTTTGAAATCGTTTAAAATCTTTGTGAAATCTTAAAATTTATGTGAAATCTTTGATAAATCCTTTGGAATCTTGTTAAATTTTTGTAAAACCTTTGTAATCCTTGAAATCCTTTAACTTTTTGTGAAGTATTCAGAAATATTTTAAAATTTTAATTAAATCTTTGAAATATTTGTGAAATCTTTCTTTAATCTTTGTTTGCGAAATCTTTTGTGTTCGTTTAAATTAATTGCAATCTTTTGAAATCTTCTCAAATTTATTAAAACCTTTTGAAATCGTTTAAAATCTTTGAAATTTTTTGAAATCTTTGAAACCTAGTGTAATGTACCCTTTTTGAAGTCTGTTGAATTCTTTAAATCTCTTTAAATATTTATAATTCATGAAATCTTTGTGAAATATTTCGGAAACTTTCTGAAATCTTTTGTATTCGTTTATAATCACTGGAATATTTTAAATCTTTGTGAAATCTTTTTGAAATCTTTTGAAATATTCTAAAAAAAATTCGAATCGTTTAAAATCCTTAAAACCTTTGAAATCTTTGTGAAATAAATAAAAATAAATAGTTAAATTTTCAACCTACAAAGATAAATTTTCAATCTAACCCGACAATTTTGTGTTCAAATAGAGGAATATTCAACAACAAACATTAATTATTGACCAAACAGTTGAAAATCTAGAAAGAAAGTATGATTTTCTAGCTTTTTCCGTTTATAAAATACCCTTAATTCGCGATATTCCATGGAAATAAAATTATTCAAATGAACAAAAATTGTTTAAACAATTAAAAATTATTTAGCAAATACGTAAAATATTTGAATTTATTCATTCACGAGGCTCTGCGAAAATAAATAAGAAAAAAGTAATAATAAAGGCCAATATTCCGAAAAATCCTTATTACACTTGTATATGAGGTAGTTTTTGGGGCATCGTGAATGTATGTTTAAATTACATTTTTAGATAAATTTTTATACGTGCCAATCTTCTCCTAATTTTCATAAAATACTGTATTTATACAAAAAAACTTTTTTTTTCTAAATTAAAAAAAAAATCCTATTGGATGCAAAATTATGACAAAATTTTTTTGTATGTTCAGTTTTTGCTAGTGAACATTAGAAAAAAATAATAAATTGAAAACCAATTTTTTGTTAAAATTAGAATTTTTTGAAAGAGTGTAAAAAACATGTTTTTTTTATTGAGTTAAATGCACACTTTTTTGGAATAGTTGAATATATCGAACCTGCAATTTCTTCAACTTTAACCAAAGTTGTTTTGCTTTCATTTTCCCGGAAATGTGTGCAAAATATTTATTTTTTCTATTTTTTTATTATCGTCCACTTGTAAAAACTGAAAATTTAACAAATTCACCATACTTTTGTAACCACCAGGACATTTTTTTAATTTTCAAATAAAAATCCCAACAAATTTTTCACTGGGTTGCAACGATTGGATTAATTGAAGCATTTTCACTCCGCCCTATTATCCGCCCTTTAAAGAGCAAATACTTTGAGAATACCAAATTAATTTATCCTGCATTGGTATGATTTTTGATTATATTGTTTTCTTACAAACGTAAGTAGAGTTTGCTTTAGAGCAAAATTATGTAACTTGAAGTAGGAAGGGATGTAAATAGTGGGTCATTACTTGAATATATATATGTACTAATATAATGCTGAGTTTAGTTCAGTGGCCTATTACGTAAAAGGGATAGAAATATAATTCTACCTTTTACGGAAATATCGATTTAATAGCTTTCTCAATGTGAAGTCTCCGAATCTATTCTTATTTCTTATTTCTCAAGTTTTTTATTTATATTGTCAGTAATCATGGATTCAAAAATCAATTCATGAATCATTGATGATACAACTATTTGAACTATTCCTAAAATTTTGAAAAATCTTTCAAAATTAAAAAAATTGTCCCTAAATCTTCCAGATATTTTCGAAATTTGTAGAAATATTTTGAAATTATAATAATATTTTAAAATATTTTGAAAGATTCTCAAATTTTCTTGAAAAATTAATTTTTCAAAATAAAAAGTAATTGAAAATTTTCCCAGGAATCTCAAGAAATTTTGTTTTCAATTTTGTACAAAATTTTGCAATCTTAAGCAGCTTCAAAATTTTCTACAAAACAGTTTAATTTTTTTAAACAAAAATATGGTTTTTTAACGCAATAGATGAATTTTCGACCAAAAAGACGAATTTTCAGGAAAATAGTGATCAAAAAAAGATTAATTTTCAATCAGTTGAATTTTCATCCGAAAAAGACGAATTTTCAAAAAAATACTGGAATTCTGAACCAAAACAGATTAATTTTCAAACCAGAAAGACGAATTTTCAACCGAATAGTTCAATTTTGAACCAAAACAAGTTTTTCAGCCAATAAAGAGAAAAAATGTCATCCAAATTATATTACAAGGTGATAAATTGTTCTGAATACAAAATCAGAATTTCGATAAATATTTTCTTTTTAGTTTTTTTTGTTCGTTTCTTTTTAAGGTTATAGAAACATAATTTTCTTAAGATTTTTGAGAAAAATTAGTAGGATTCTTGAAGATTTCAGAAATATCGAAAAAGTATATTTTTTTCATTTTACAGAATTTCGCAAAATTTTAGGAAAAATTCGAGTGAGTTTAAAAGATATGTCGGACTTTTAGAAGTTTTAAAAATAAAGATATCTTAAGCTGACTCGAAATATTCCTAAAATGTTGAAAAATCTATGAAAATTAAAAAATTTCCCTTGAATCTTCCAATTTCTTCGACATTTGTAGAAATCTTTTGAAATGTATTAAAAACTTTTAAACAAATTTTTTTAAATTAATTTTTCAACAAATTGTTTCGATTAATTTCGTGATGTTTCGAGAAATAATCGAAAATGGCGCCATGCGCTTTTTAATAATTGGACAAGTAGCAAAAGCGCGCTACGCGCGCGCATGCATATTTTTAAAAATCTCGAAAGAAATGTTTAATTTTATTTCATTAAAATTATTTTTTTTTTCGTTTACATTTTTATTTAATTTTTCCTTTTGGAGAATTTGATATAGTTTATCCAGTAATTGGAACTTTCGAAAAGTTAAAATATTAGAATAAGTTTAAAGACCTTATCATATTAAAATTTGCAAAGAATTTTCTCAGATTAATTTTAAAATTTTAAATTTAATAAATAGCGAAAAAAGTACTTTTTTAAATATCTGCTTGAAATGAAAAAAAATCTCTTCGGCTTCTGAAAATTATAATCAAAATTTGTTGAGGTGAAACTTTCTTGTTTTTAAAAATCTACAAATATTGAAAAGACTTAATCGGTAATATACCGAAATATTTAATTTTTAAGATTTAAACTATTTCCATAAATAACATAGTTACATCGATCAATTCAAATATTGAAAACGTATTATTGAATTTTAATCAAGTTTTTGAAAAATTGGACCTTTTATATTTTTATGGGAATATGATATTCTCTTAAACGGAATACATTAAATTTTGTATTTCTAACAGCTGAAGGCATAAACGATATTTCAACTGAAAAAGATTTTTATTTTAAATAAAAAAAAAACACTTGAATTCGTAAAAAAAAATTGTAACGAAATAGGTGAATCCTCAACCAAAAAAATTAGTTTTTACCAGTTTCATTTTTAACCAAAAAAGACTAAATTTTTTCAAAGAGAGACTAATTTTTTATAAAATAGTTCAATTTTTTTAAAAAGGAAAATATGAATTTTCAAGCAAATAGTTGAACTTTGAACTAATAAAAATCACTTTCAACCAAAAATGGAACAGTTAAATAGTGGAAAAAATTAATTTTGAACCAAAAGTATGAATTTCCAACTAAGATTATGAATCTTCATATGGAATAGTGGAATTTCAAACAAAAAGATGAATTTTTTACTGAAATGATGAATCTTTAATAAAAAAACAATGAATTTTCAACAAAACAGTTGAATCCTCAACAACAACAAATTCATTTTCAACCAGTTGCATTTTTAACCGAAAATGGCAAATCTTCAACAAAATAGTGGAATTCTCAACCAAAAACGATTAAATGATTTTGAATACAATATGAAAATTTTGAATAAATATTTTTGTTTTTCAGGTTTATTTGTTAATTTATTTTAAATGTTATAAATGTATCATTTTCGTAAGATTCTTGAGAAAATTTAAAAAGCAGACTCGAATTATTCCTAAAATTTTGAAAAATCTTTGAAAATTACAAAAATTGCCCCTAATTCGTCAAAACTTGTTTCAAAATTTGTAGCAATATTTTGGAATGTTTTAAAACAATTTCAAATTTTCTTTAAAAATTAATTCTTCCAAATAAAAAAAAATCCCAGGAATCTCAAGAAAAATTTTTTATTTTCTTGAAGCCTTTCAAACTTCGTAAAAAGCTTTGAAAATTTTTTCGAAATATTCAAAAATTTACATTTTGTTTTGAATTTTTTTTCAAATTTCAAATCATTTTCAAAGCATTCAAACCTTCGAAATTTTCAATCTCTTTGATTGAAAATTCAAGTATTCCAGTTGAAGATTGATCATTTTAGTTAAAAATTCATCTCTTTAGTTGAAAATTCGTCTGTTTTAGTAGAAATTAATCTTTGAAAATTTTGTCGAAATCTTCAAAAATTTTCATTTAAAAAAAGTGTTGTAATCTTTTCAAATGTCAGATTATCTTTTAATCCTGTCCAAAACATTTAAACCTTCTAAATATCTTTTGAGATTAACTGCATTCTTTCAAAAAATTTCTTAAAATTCTGAAAATTCAAAAAGATGGCTTCAAATCTTCCAGGTTCTGTTTTGACAATTTCGGAAATTTTTTGAAATTATATAAAGTCTTTTTGAATATTGTTTTAAAATAAATTTTTCGAAATAAAAATTCAGTTTAAATTATTCCATGAATTTGGAGAAATATTTTTTATTATCGTGAAACTGTTCAAAATGCTTAAGAAGCTTTAAAATTTTTCTTTACAAATATTCAAAAATGTACATTTTTTTAAGTTTTAAAAAATCTTTTCAGGTTTTAAATTAATTTTGAATATTTTTAAAACTCCTGAATATCTCTTACACTTACTCGAATTTTGCATGAAACTTTGTAATCTTTCTAATTGAACATTTTTCTTCAAAATCGCCCACATTTTTTTTTGAAATTCTAGAAAATAATTAAAAATGTTTTGAAATATTTTTCAATTTTCTCTTAAAATTTATTTTTCAAAATAAAAAGTCAGTTCAAATATTTCCAAAAATTGTAAGACATTTTTGTTTCAAAATATTCAAAAATGTACGTTTCTTCTAACCTTTTTGAAATGTTTTCAAGTTTTAAATTAATATTGAATCTTTTTAAAACTTCTAAATGTTTGCTAAACTTGATCGGATTTTTTATAAATCTTTGTAATCTTGTTAATTGAAAAATTTGCCTTTAATATCGTCCATATTCTTTTTCGAAATCTTAAGAAATAATTGAAAATGTTTTGAAATCTTTGTCAATTTTCTCTTAAAATTTGTTGTTTTAAATTAAGAATCAGTTCAAATTTTTCCAGGAATTTTAATACATTTTTTTATTATCTTGAAACCTTTTAAAATTCTTAAAAAGCCTCATTTTTTAAATCTTCAAAAATTTACAAATTACATTTTGTATATCAAAATGCTGGACACTTTTCTTACACTGATTATTATTATTATTGTTGAATATATTATTTAGATAACCTTACATTTCTCATAAACCTGAAGTTTGCAGACTTTTTATTTTAAACGGAAAAAAGGAACGACAGCTCCAACCAATCATAAATACGAGTTTCCGGACAACAATAGTTTGAAATTGTTTCGAGTTATTTCGAGATGGTTCGAGAAATAATCGAAAATGGCGCCATGCGCTTTTTAATAATTGGATAGGATATAGTAGCATCGTCAAAAAAATGTCAAAAAATGTCAAAAAGTGTCAAAAAGTGTTCATAGTGGCGTGAGTCCGAGGCCTGAATATTTTGAAACCTACCCAACCCTGTCACCGCTTTTCCCCATTTTTCTGTAACCGTCCGCCCCGAGGGCGGAAAAGTCCCATGCTTTTTTGGTAGACTCCACATTGCAGCTTTCAGGGCGCACGTGCGATCGGATCTGAAACGAACTGTAGAAAGACGGGAAGAGTAGGAGTAGGTGCGCGCTGCTTTTCACGGTCAAGCATATTGATTTTGTGACGACGACGTTGGGATCTGGAGGGGTTCCAGGGTACTCTGGGCGAGGGGTATGAAGGGAGGGGGAGGGGGAAGCGGAAGGAAGAGAAAAGAAGAAGCCGCGAGTCTTGGAGTGCATCCAGAGGTCGTTGAACCCGATTTCTGGCAGGCTCCAGGCGCCATAATGCGATAATTGTTAAGACCCCATCGCCCATTGCCCTCACGATGCGATATCGCAGCTGCACGAGAGCGTACACACTACACACATTTCTCCCATACACAAGGCCCCTGTACCCGTGCATTCGTTAGTTTCCTTTTGTCAATCGAACTGCACCAAGTCGAAGTTCACATCGAGGATTGGCTCGTCACTGACCCTTCGATGTCAATTTTTCTTGAGTTCAAGTAGAAAAAGAGGGGAAATGAGGGAAATTCTTAATAATGACTAATGTGGATCAATAAGAAATGGTATATTAATTTTTTTTTAAATTTGTATTAATCAAGGGAAATTTGGGGAATTGCATCAATAGTGGGTCACCTTGAATCAGCAATGGGTCACCTCTAATTTTCGCATGGGAATATTAAATAAACAAAAAAGATTTTTATATGTTGGACTACATTTCCTGATATACATAAATGTTAAATATGCCATCGAAAAATTGTACTTAATATATACGTAATTGGTTGGTTAAAAAATGGGATTTCATTTTTTTTTAATTTTAAATCTTATGGGTATCTCGTGAGTCTTGAACGAAAGTGTCCTCGAATAGAGGCGCCGTTTCTTTAACCAGTTTTCTAGTCATTTTTGTGTTAAATATTTTGTTTAGGTAGCCTTGAAAAATCTATTGAACACTTTAGCACTTTATACTGATAAAAATATACCATAAAACAATTCAAAAAGATCGAAGATTGAAAAATAGATAGATCACACCATTGAAAAATGATGTTTCTATTTTTTTAAATTCATTTTTATCAGTAGATAGATTTTGATTCATTAAAATCTTCAATTTGTTTTTATTTTATTCTTTTCAGTGCAGAATCATGAGTTGTTCAATGAATTTTTTTTAATAAGCTAGAAAGATATAATTTGAAAACACAAAAATGACTATTTGAAGAACCTACTTTTTCTGTTTTTGTTTCCTTAACGTTTGAATTTGTTTCTAATGTATTTTTATCAGTTGCAAACCCTCAGATGTTCAAAACATTTTAATATCAGCTAAAAAAATTATGATGTAAAAAAAACAGAAATTAAAAAAATTATTATTATTGAAAGTAACGAAATTATGAAAAGATAAGAATTGTATTGAATACGCAGTTTTCTAACTAAATTAACTATACTTTATCAAATGGTCCAATATACGCTACTTTTTGGTACACTATTTTTGATTTCCAAAATTTTCTAATTTAAATTTTATGATTCTACTAAATTATTAAAAGAACCCAATAAAATATCCAACTAATTTTGGTTAACGTCTGCTATTATATTTTTGGTTAACAAATTCATTATTGGGTTAAATATTTAATTATTTTATTAATAATGCAACAATTTTGTTAAAAAGTCATCCTTTTTTGTTTAAAATTCAACTGTTTTGTAGAAAATTCGTTTTTTTGGCTTGAAAATTTATCTCTTTTGGTAGAAATTCGTCTGTTTTTATTAAAAATACAACTGGTTGCTTAAAATTTTTTGGTTAAAAAATTAATCTGTTTTGGTTGAGGATTCAGCTATTTTATTGATAATTCATCTTTTTTGGATAGATTCAACTGTTTTTAATTTTTAATATTTTTCGTTTAAATATGAACTATTATTGTATTTTTTGTTCAGAATTCATCTTTTTTTATTGAAAATTCAACTATTTTGTAAAAAATTAATTTTGGTGGTTAAAGATTCATCATTTTAGTTGAAAATTCGTCTTTTTGGGTTGAAAATTCACCAATTTGGTATAAATTTTATTTATTTCTTGACTGAAAAATCTTTTTCGGTTAAAAATGCAACTGTTTGATTGAAAATTAATCTGTTTTGTTGAGGATTCAACTATTTTATTGAAAATCCGTCTTTTTGGACGAATTGAACTGTTCTTAATTCAAAATAAAATATTTATTGTTTGAAATATCAACTATTATATTTTTCATTGAGAATTCATATTTTTGGGTTGAAAATTCAATAATTTGGTTAAAAGTTCAACTACCCTGTTTACAATTAATTTCAGGGTTGAAGATTCATCATTTTAGTTGAAATTTCATCTTTTTGGTTAAGAATTTTGTCTTTTTGAGTTGAAAATTCAACAATTTCTTTAATTTTTTTTAACTTAAAAATCTTTCTTGGTTGTACAATTCATCTCTTTTGGTAGGAACTTCATCTTTTTTGGTTAAAAATGAAACTGTTTGGTTGTAATTAAACTGTTTTGGTTAATGGCCAAACTATTTTATTGAAAATTCGTCTCTTTTGGATGAATTCCACTGTTTTTAATTTAAAATTTAAATATGTTTTGTCCGAAATATCAACTCTTACATTTTTTGTTGAGAATTCATATTTTTTGGTTCAAATTTCAACTATTTGGTTAAAATTTCGACAACTTTGTTAAAAATTAATTTTTTTGTTGAAGATTCAATATTTTAGTAGAAAAACGATCTCTTTGGTTGAAGATTCGTCTTTTCGGATTGAAAATTCAACAATTCAATTGAAATTTTTGTTTTTCGTTCTTGCCTGAAGAATCTGTTTTGGATTAAAAACTCATCTCTTTTTGTAGAAATTTCATCTTTTTTAGTTAAATACGTAACTGATTAATTGATCATTCTTTTTTTTATTGTAAATTTTATTACTTGGTTAAAAATGTAATTATTTTGTTGAAAAGTCGTCTCTTTTGGATGCATTGCACTATTTTAAATTTAATTTTCTTTGGTCTAAACATCAAATATCACATTTTTCGTCAAAACAATTTTTGTTGGTAAACATTCCATTACTTGGTTCAAACTTGAACTCATTTGTTAAAAATAACTTTTTTGTTGTTGAAAATTCATCATTTTAGTTGAAAATAATTTAGTTTAAAATTTAACTATTTTGTTAAAAATTTCATTACTTGGTTCAAAGTTAAACTGATTTGTTAAAAATAATTTTTTTTCTTTCAAAGTTTATCATTTTAGTTAAAAATTAATTTATTTAGTTTAAAAGTTGACTATTTTATTGAAAATTCGTTTTTTGTTGCAAATTTAGCTATTTAGTTACAGATTCGATATTTTTACTTGAAATATAAGGAATTTGAAGCGTTTCAAATTGAATTAAAAATTATTACCTGCATTATGTAATTTAATTTATCTGTTTATGATTCTTAAAAATGAATCGAAACCTTTTTAAAAAGGACGACAATTGGGTCAAAATTCTCGATTTTAGAGGATTTTTCAAATTTATAGGGGAAAAAAGGGGACAGATTGTGATCCCTGGTATTTAAAAAAATAATTAATTTAGGTAACTGCACGAATAGTGGACCACTCCCTACAATTTTTGTCCGAGAATGTTAAATAAAGAATTAAATATTCTTATCTATTGCACTAAATTTCTTGATATACAGAAAAGTTAAATATGCCATTAAGAAGTATAGTTATGACGGTCATAACTGGGTAGCTCACTACTAGTGAATTTACTTTTTTCTTTCTCAGTATATTTTTAAAACTTTCCGTAAGATGTAAGATCTAAAGAACACAGATAAGTGTATTTTATCTCTGCTCACTATTCGTGTCATTACCCCCATCGTAAAAGCGGTAATGTCCCAAGTTCTATTCCTTTCATTCTTTTATCTAATAATTATTACCTTATCTATCTAATTCGTTATTCTATCTGTAACTAAAACGAAAGAGAAAAATACCTCAAATCTAAACATTCTAAAAATCTAAACCATGCGCAAAAACGTTCTGCGCATCCCTCCAGCGCAGGATCGACCATTCACTCTCGAACTCTGGACCACGAAAATTCAAATTCACGATTCCGCAATCCCTAATTAACACGCAACACCACACAAAAAAAAGTTGAAACACCAAAAAGACACTTCACTTACCACAAGAACAGAAGATGCTTGAGTCGAACGAAAAAATCCACTCCTAGACAACCAAACATAACCTCAAAATCCTTTTTCGAACAATGTGAAGAATCGAACCCGACACACCCGAAAATCCACTAACTTTTCGGTAACAACTCGCGTATTGTTCCTGACTAGTAAATACCTGAAACTGCCGAAAAGAAACGCGGGCCAATGGGAACACATCGGGCTTCTGGCAATAACGGAACTGAAGCACGTGCCCGCGTGTCTCCCTCGCTCGATTCGCTCTCGGTCTCTCTCCCCCCACCCTTCCTCCTTATCGCGCCCTCGCTCGCATCCAGCATAAGATATTAGACACAATTGGAATCCCTTTTTCGGCCTGCCAGCACCCCCCGTAGTTTTTTCCCTCTTTCCTGAGTGAGCGACCGTGAGAGTGAGTGAGAGCAAATCGGAGAGTGATAATGAGAAAGAGAGCGCGAGAGAGAAGGAAAAGGACGCATGTGCGGGGCAACACGATGTGTATTTCGGTGCAGCGCGCCATGCACCGCGTGGAGGTCAATGGCCGTCCTTACTCCGACCCAAGGAAGGAGGGAGAGAGATAGAGCGAGAAAAGAGAGAGAGAGGGAAGGGATAAACGAGAGAATGGGAGGGAAACACCGCGCAGGCCAGAGAGGGCAGAGCAGAATGAAAAAAATGAACAAACGCAAAGAAAGGGTGGGGAGGATGTCATACCTCCCCCCCTCCTCTGTCCCACCCGTCAAAAAACCACTTTATCTTTATCACTCCTTTGCTATCTATCTCAATCTTTCTCTCTCACTCTATCTTGGAGGGTAACTATTGTTATCTTTCGTTTTTTATCCTCTCTCTTTTCTCCTTCCCTCTTGCCTACTAACTGGAGAATGATATGACGACAGATACATCACTTTGTCCCACCATTATTTTTCAAGTGACCCAGACCTTTATATATTATAGAGGCGCTCTCTGGGAGACCCACAAATTGATTTGAGTGGACTTCTATGGGCGTATCAACAGATACGAAGTTCAAGTGGGCTGTAGGAAATTGTAGTATGGAGAAGTTAAGTTACAAAATTTAGATGCTTTGGAATTTATTTTGTCTATAGTTTCGGTTTTCGAGTTGGAATATATTTATTTAGTTATTTGCGAGGGGATGAGATATGTTTGGCGAATTTTCAAAATCCATACTGTGCAACAAAACCAAAAAAAAATAATTACAGAAATAGACATTTCCCGAAAAATTAATATACCCGAAATAAGAAAATGAAACGGGGCGACTGAAAAATCCCGAAAAATAAAATTCCCGATGACACCGTAAAATTCTCGAATTAGAAAATTCCCGAATACTGAAATTCCCGATCGTTTGCAATATTACCGAATTTAGAAATTCCCGACAGAAAATTGTCGAATTATAAAGGCCTTGGCTACGTGTACCGAAATTTCGGTACGTACAGCTGGATTTTTTCGGTACGTGTAGACACTCCCAATTATAAAACCTCCCAACTAGAAAATTCCCGAATTTAAGCAATTGGAAAAATAGTTTTTTAATAAATATTATTCATTTATCAAAAATACAATATTCAAATATTTTCATCGAAGAACATATTTTTTTAATGCTCAGAGTTTTTCAAAATTATAGTTTGAAATTGAAAAACAATGCATTTCTTATAAAGTACATATTTGTCGCCACACTTTCCTGTCTAGGTATGGCAAGACAGGAAAGTGTCGCGACAAATAGTTTATAAGACATGCATGAGGAAGAGTGTCAGTGGAGTGAATGACGCCTGAAACAAAAGACCTTGGATACTAATGGGCCTAGGTGGGGACCTTTACATGATGACTTTGTGAGGCCCTTCACCTAGGGTGATCGCTAGAAAGATTGATCAGCGACCTGGGTCGCAGCTGTGTTGCAGAACGAACGTGTTATATTTAGATGAACAACACGGGAATTCTAGATCAATCTAAAAACCTGTAACCCCTCCCCCACATTACCCCCTTCCTCACCGAGTGATTCACGCTTAGCCCGGAAGGGATATGGCCTAATGATATAATAATAATAATTATTATTATTATACCATTAAGCCATTTCATTATTATTATATAAAAATTGTATATAAGAATAAATTTAAAAACAATTTGATAATTTGGAGAACGTTTTTTGTAATTTTTTAAAAATACTATGTAGATTTTTAAACAACATTTTTCATCCAGGAATATATTTTTTTCCATTATTTTTATTTTAAATTCAAACAATAGTTTTTAAACACTTTGAACACTAACAAATTTTTTTCTTTGATATAAAAATTTGATTATTTTATTTTTTTAAATGATAATGTTTATTAAAAAACAATTTTTCTTAATTGTTTAAATACGGGAATTTTCTAGTTCGGATATTTTCTAATTCGGCAATGTTATTATTTAGGAATTTTCAAATTCGTAATATTATAAACTGTCGGGAATTTTATTATTCGCGATTTTTTAGTCGTCCCAATGAAACTACAAAAGATAGTAAATTGCCGAAAATTGTGTACTATTATATATTCAATATTTTGCAGACTTTTTAAAATTCCGAATGTGGAAAAATACCGAAAAATAATTACCGAAATGGAAATATGCCGAAAAATAAAAAATCTCAATAGAAAATAAAAGTATCGAAAATATTCCCGACATTTTTGATACCGGATTTTCAATTTCCCAAAAATGGTGAATTTTCGAAATTTTATATTCCTGAAAATAGTCAATTTCCAATACACTGGAACTTGGAATGAAGAACGGTTTCGGGCATTGCTTACCTTAGCCTTGACACTCAAACCAAACCGTCAAAACGTAAACAGTCAGGACCGTGTGAACCATTTCCAATTGGAATACATAATATTACGCAATATACGCGCGTGAGTACCCGCGCACTGCTCCTTTGTCGCTACGCTGCTGATCAAGATAATTTTTTTGACCTCAAAATATTATATCGAAAATTTGACACAACTGAACGTCACCCATTCTTTTATACATATAATACGAGTTCGAATAATGTGAATTTGACGGCTGATAAGTAAGTCAAAAGTGACTTTTCAAATCAGTCAATTTGACTCACAGATGGAATAAGTCATTTTAAATTATCTAATCTGTTGTTATCACTGCTGAAATTAGTTATTTTACATGATCTAATCTGCGATTTTAACTGTTGAATTAGTCAGTTTGAATCATCTAATCAGTAACATCCAATGACCGCATCAGTAATCTTGAATGTTGTAAACTGTAACTTTCATTGAATTAATCAGTAATTTCGAATGTTCTAATCAGCAACTTTCACTACTTAATTTTAATCATTTATTTAACTGCAGGAAATTAATAAAGAATTTCAATTTACAAAAAATTATCCTATTTTTTATAGCAGACAAATCAGTCACTTCTATTCACTAAAACTCTGTCATTTGTAAAGGGTGGGGGGGGGGGGATTGGCAAAAATTGAGCCTCGTAGATTATCGAAGTCCCCTAATATCTAGATATTACTGCTTAATATATATATATCGAATCTTTCAAGTTTGTGGACTGGCATATGAAAAAAGTTTAAAAAAATTTTTGAAATCGGTGAATATGTTATGTTCTCTTTTTTTTTTATTTAAAGATTCAAATTTTGGAAATTAAAAAAATTTCCTATTGCTTCAAGAATTATGATTAATTTTTTGTATCTAAAGTTTTTGCTAATAAACATTGATAATATATAAAAATTCAAGTTTTTTGCCTGAATTAGAATTTTTGGAAAATGTGCAAAAAAAACATGTTTTTTCAGATTGAGTCATATGCACACATTTTGGAAAAAGCTGAATATGTCGAACCTGAAATTTCTCCAGCTTCAATAAGAAAAACATGTTATTATTTTGCTTTTATGGACACATTTTTCTCGTGATTTGAGAATTTTGAATTTTTTCGCGATTTTAGAACTTTTAAAACACCAAAAAAATGACCTGTTTCTTTGGTTTAAGCTGAAGACACTTCAGGCTTGACATATTCAATTTTTTCAAAAAAGTGTGCATTTAACTCAATAAAAAAACATGTTTTTTTGCACTAAGTAAGTAAGTCGTTAGGAAGTCGGATTCTGCAGGACATATAGTTACTAATTTAAATAATCGTATTTCTATTGATAACAGAAAATTCATTACATATTTTCATAAATTCTTTAGCTACAATGTTTTTGTTCAATTTGCATTTTTACTAGAGTGTAATTTTTGAAAAAAAAAATTTTTCACAGAAATAATTTTGAATAATAACAGAAAACTCAGTACATTTCAATTTCAAAATGAGAAAATAATAATGTTTAAAAAACCAATTTTTTACAATTAAATTTTTTAAATGAAATTTTTATACATGGAGTTAAAGAAAAAGGTTTTTTTATCAAATGTAAGTCGCTGTTCAAAATTAAATTTTTTTTTTCAAATATAACGTTTTTTGACAATTTATATTTTTACTACTGTTTAAATGTTTTCATCAAATTGTACGTCAATACAAATTTTTTTTCAAGAATATTTGAATAATTCTTCAACTATAATTTCTAACGATAACAGGAAATTCATTACACTTTAATTTTTATTTCTAAAAAAAATTAATAAATATGTTTAAAAATATTTCTTTCATAAAAAAATTGGTTTCAGGGGTATTTTTTTATGCAAAAAGATTATTTACAATTTTTTTTCATCAAATCTACGTCGCTGAAATATTTTTTAAAAGAGTTCTTTGACTAAAAGGTTTTTTGACAACTTTGAAATTTTTCTACTACATTGTAATTGTTTTTATGAAAAGTACGTCGCTATAACATTTCTTAAAGAATGTCTAATGATTTATTAATAATTCTTAATAAAATAAAATAAAAATAAAACAAAATTTGAATTTCAAATTAAGGAATTTTATATAATTTTACAACTGCGACATTATCCAAGGAATAATACTTTTAATTATTATAAAATTGCGTCACAAGAAAAAATTATGTAATTTTCACAGATTTAATAGTATTCACTGATAAGGGCCACCATTGTGTACCGAAACGTTTAAAGCAATTTAATTGTTTGCAATTCACCTGACTCTAAAGCCAACAACGAACATCAACATTCTCTACGAAATTAATTTTGATGTAAATTATGCGCTACCAAGGGGTTTTTTCTAAAGTGGGATTACTGATTTGTTATAAATGTTTAAAAACATCAAAATCCAAAATAAATACACTACCGTCGGAAATTATCTACACGGGTAGCACGAGTGGTACTCAAAATCACTGCTGAATTTGAAACGTGATTACTCGTGAAAAACAGAAGCGAGAAACTTTTTCAAAAACCTGTTAGAAAGCTTATGAAATTCCGCATCAAATGACCCCTACTAAAGATATTTCTGACTTTTTGAAGAGAATATACTACGTGAGAAGTTTAGAAAAAAATGAAAAAATTTCTCGAATTTTGTGTCGTAGCAAAAATCTGAAATTTATACCACACAATATTTAAAGTCTTATCTTTAGTTCAAGCCAAAAAAAGACTTAAAAAATCTCTATGGGCTCCCGAGATATGACTAAAAATGTCCAAGCGTTTCTGTGTTGGTTGACTGAAACCCGACGCAGACACGCTTGGAAATTTTTTGTCATATCTGGAGAACCCGTTAAGATTTTTGAAGCGTTATTGTCTTAAATTAAAGACAAGATTTCAAAGATTATTTCCTATTAAATTCAGTTATTTTTAACAAGGTTCCCAAGTTACAGCGCGAGTTGAAGTTAAGGTAAAAAATGTGAGAAATTCTCGGCGAAATTGTCTGCGTCGGGTTTCAGTCGGCGAACCCAGAAACGCTTGGACATTTTTTGACATATCTCGGGAACCCATTAAGATTTTTCAAGTTTCACTGTCCTGAATTAAGGATAAGACTTTAAAAAATATGTAGCATAAATTTCATATTTTTGCTACAATTTTCCTAGGTTATGCCATGAGTTGAAATTGAGGTACAGAATTCGATAAATTCTTTAATTTTTTTCTAAACTTCTCACGTGATATATTCTCTTCAAAAGATCAAAAATATCTTTAGAAAGAGTCATTCGACGCGGAATTTCATAAGCTTTCCAACATGTTTTTTAAAAAATGTCTCGCTTTTTTGAACGATTAATCACGTTTCAAAGTCAGCAGTGATTTTTAGTACTGCTCGCGCTAGCCGTTAAATTTCTGAATTCTCTACGAAACATGATTTACATTTTGTTTGAAGAAAAGTATGTTTAATTGATTAATGTATATGTTATAATCTGATCTTCTAGATTTGTAATTTAATCCACTTTCTGATATTTCTGCTTAAAATCTTATCTTTAATTTAAGCCAATAAAACTTCAAAAATCTTCACGGGTTCCCCAGATATGACAACAAATTTCCAAGCGTGTCTACGTCGGGTTTCAGACGGTGAACGCAGAAACGCTTGGACATTTTTTGACATATCTCGGGAACCCATTAAGATTTTTCAAGTTTTACTGTCCTGAATTAAGGATAAGACTTTAAAGACTATGTAGCATAAATGTCATATTTTTGCTACAATTTTCCTAGGTTATGCCATGAGTTGAAATTGAGGTACAGAATTCGATAAATTCTTTAATTTTTTCTAAACTTCTCACGTGATATATTCTCTTCAAAAGATCAAAAATATCTTTAGAAAGAGTCATTCGACGCGGAATTTCATAAGCTTTCCAACAGGTTTTAAAAAATGTCTCGCTTTTTTGAACGATTAATCACGTTTCAAAGGCAGCAGTGATTTTTATTACTGCTCGCGCTAGCCGTTAAATTTCTGAATTTTCTACGAAACATGATTTACATTTTATTTGATGAAAAGTATGTTTAATTGATTAATGTATATGTTATAATCTGATTTTCTAGATTTGTAATTTAATCCACTTTCTGATATTTCTGCTTAAAATCTTATCTTTAATTTAAGCCAATGAAACTTCAAAAATCTTCACGGGTTCTCCAGCTATGACAACTTTCCAAGCGTGTCTACGTCGGGTTTCAGTCGGCTAACGCAGAAACGCTTGGACATTTTTTGTCATATCTCGGGAAACCATTAAGATTTTTCAAGTTTTATAGTCCTGAATTAAAGATAAGACTTTAAAGACTATATAGTATAAATTTTATATTTTCTTCTATACTTTTCCTAGGTCATGCGATGAATTGAAGTCGAGGTACAAAATTCGAGAAATTCTTTAATTTTTTTTTCAACTTCTCACGCGATATATTCTTTTCAAAAGATCAAAAATATCTTTAGTAGGGGTAATTCGACGCGGAATTTCATAAGCTTTCCAACGGTTTTCTCAAAAAACTTCTCGCCTTTTTTTGGAACGATTAATCACGTTTCAGAGTCAGCAGTGATTTGCAGTACCGCTCGAAGATAGAGTAAATTCCTTTAATTTTCTGCGGAACGTTATTTACATCTTATTTGAAGAAAAATAGGTTTAATTGATTAATGTATATGATTTAATATGATCTTCTAGATTTGTGATTTAATTCGCTTTTCGATATTCCGCTTGAAAATCTAGAGTGCTGTGATACTGATGACAAAACTGATGTATCCGGAAGAAGGGTTTGCTTAAATTAAATGAGCTACGCCAGTGAAGTGTACGACACTCAAGTGCTGTATGTACAAGTATGTTCATGATGCTGCGTAAGTAATTTACTGAGCTTGTGGGTGATGAGTTTACGAGCTTCTTTCATGACCACTTACTTAGCTGTTTCACATGCGTAAATTGCGAAGATCTTATCTATGAACGTACATGTTTTAACACACCGTTAATCCGAGATTAAATGTTTAAATTAAACGATTTTTAGACAAGATTTTACACAATCATTCTACAATTAATAATATTTTATCATAGAATTTAAAAGTTGCTATCGCGAAATGATAAGAGAGTCGAAATATGTTTTTACTTTAAGCATTAAATATAATTTTAATTACGTAGAGAATGTTAATGTTCGCTGTTGGATTCAAGGTCAGGTGAATTAAAAACAATGAAATCGCTTTAAAAATTTGGACACGCAATGGTGGCCCTTATCAGTGCATTTTATTAAATCTTTGAAAATTGCATAATGTCTTGTAGGGACGCAATTTCACGATTGAAAGTGTTATTCCTTGGTTAATATGGCAGTTGCAAAACTACATAAAAATGTTCGAATTATGTTTAATTTTTTATTTTATGAATAATTATTTATATTATTAATAAATCTTCAAATCTTTATGAAAATTTTGTATAGCGACGTACATTTGATGAAAACAATTACAATGTAGTACAATAATTGTTTAAATTGTATGTATGACAAAATACCCACTCAGAGAAAATGTTCTCTTGAAACAAAAGCATCGTCTTCTTGCCAGCTTTGTTTTGAACCACTTGAAAAGCTTTTTTAGACAAACATGTTTGCTGCGGAAAGATTCTTTTTGAAACAAATGAAATTCCTTTTAACCTTAAATTTAAGAGGAAATTCCATTTGTGTCAAGAAGCATCCTTCTGACACAAGAGAAAATTTCTCTGAGTGCTCCTAAAACAATTTTTGTGTATGAAAGAAATATTTTTAAACATTTTTATTTTAAAAAATTAAAATGTAATGAATTTCCTGATGTCATTAGAAATTATATATCTATGGTATGAAACTATTATACGAAATTATCAAGAAATATAGTAGGTAAATGATTATTCAACTATTCTTTCAAAAACTTTTATCGGCGAACATTTGATGAAAACATTTACACTGTACACTGAGCGAAGAATTCCCGTGTAGTTCGGGTTTACACCCCAATAGTTCGGGTGGTTTATCTTTTTTTTTTGTTTCACACGAAGGTTTGGTGCGCTTGCACTACTGAGACGTGCGATCACCCGAACCATTCGGGTGCTCAACCGAAACAGCAGCAACCGAAGTGGTGGGGAGCCCGCCCCAATGCTTGGGGAGCTTGCACGAATGATTCAGGAGATTCGAGTCGTGAACCGCGTTGGATGTTGCGCGTTCGACGTTTGCGCATATTCGCTAATGGCCGCAGCTGATGAACATCAGGTTCTTCCCGAATGTCACTCTTTCTAGGTTATGTCGAATTTATTGTTCATCACTCATATTTATACTAACGGAGCATTCTAAGATTAGGTAAATCACATAATTGAAAACTCGATAATGTACATGTAGTGCTTTAGGACAGGGTTGAACTGTAATCATCAACGTGTAAGATTTTTAATTGATTCCAGTTATCTAACGACCTTAATCATTCGTGCCACTAGCCGAATCATTCGTGCAAGCTCCCCAAATATTGGGGCGGGCCCCCCACCACTTCGGTTGCTGCTGTTTCGGTTGAGCACCCGAATGGTTCGGGTGATCGCACGTCTCAGTAGTGCAAGCGCACCAAACCTTCGTGTGAAACAAAAAAAAAGAGAAACCACCCGAACTATTGGGGTGTAAACCCGAACTACACGGGAATTCTTCGCTCAGTGTAGTAAGAATACAAATTGTCAAAAAAAATTAAAGTTAAAAAATTTGTTTAAAAAAATTTGTTATAACGACAAAAATTGAATGAAAAAAATGTTTTCTTTGATTCCTTGTATAGAAAATTAATTTTCAAAATTTTTTAGAAAATGGTTTTAAAAAAAATTTATTTTTGAAATTTAAATGTAATGAATTTTCTGTTATCATTAGAAATTACTTCTGTAAAAGTAAAATTTTCTCAAAACTCACACTGTAGAAAAAATACAAATTTATCAAAAACATTGTAGTTGAATAATTCTTCAATTATTCTTTGAACAATTGTTTATAGCGACGTTCATTTGATGACAAATATTTACACTGCGGTAAAAGAATACAAAGTTCTCAAGAAGCATTCTAGTTGAAGAATTCATTACAATATGTAATGAATTTTCTGTTATAGAAATTATTTCTTTAAAAATAAAAGATATTTTCCCCTCAAAATCACACTGTAGTAAAAATACGAAATTCGAACACATTGTAGTTAAATAATAATTAATCAAAAATCCTATAGACTGGTAATCCGATGTAATCCGGAATAATCTCAGTATCCCGGAGTAATCCACTTGTAATCCAGTTAACTCAAAGAAACGTAGGCAATTCCAAAATATTTAGATAAGAAATCCAAATAGTTTTTAACAATTTAGTTACTAACTTTTTTAAAATTTATTTAAATGAAAATTTAACTATTCCATTTATTCTTATAAAATCGATCTTTCTTAGTTAAAAATTCATGTATTTTGTTGAAAATTCCTTCATTTCGGTATAGAAAATTAAGGTTCTTCGGTTCTTGGTTGAAAATTCATGTTTTTGGTTGAAAATTTAACTATTTGGTGAAACATTAAGCTACTTTGTAGAAAATTTAACTATACCGTTAAAAATACTTTTTTTTTGTTGGATAATAATTTTTTAACTGAAAGTTTAACTATTCAATTTTCAGTCCAAACTTTATCTTTTTCAGCTGAACTATTTTGGTGAAAAATTTAACCATTTTGTTGAAAATTCGTTTTTTTTTACTGAAAATGAATTTTTCACCTGAAAATTCAACTATTTCACTTTTTATCGTGAATTTATATTTTTTGTTGAAAATGTATGTATTTTTTGGTAGAAGATTAATTTTCTGGCTTAAAAATTTCCTTTTTTTGTTTTAAAATTATTTTCTTTAACTGAAAATTTAACTATTCCATTCTTGATTGTAATTTAATCTTCTTCAGTTGAAAATTAGACTTTCCTTGGTTGAAAATTCTTTTTTTTTGTTTGTTGAACATTGATCTTTTTAAGTTGAAAATTTAACTTTTTGCTTACAAATGTATACTTTTTAGTTGAAAATTCAACTACTTGGTTTAAAATTCATGTATTACATTGAAAATTCATCTTATAAATTAAAAAACTTTGTGAAAAAGTAATTTTATGGTCGAAAATTCAACTATTTAGATAAATAATTCAACTTTTTTGTTGATAATCAAGTTGGAAGGAGTTGATAGGAATGTTGAGCTATTTTGTCAAAAATTTATTTTTTAGTAACTATTCCATTTTTTGTTGAGAATTCATCTCGTTTAGTTAAAAATTGATTTCTTTATAGAAAATTCAACAATTTCGTTGATTATTCATTTTTTTGGTTTAAGATTCATCATTTTGTTTGAAAATTCATCTCTTTAGTTAAAAAATTAAATATTTTGTTGAAAAATAATTGTTTTTTTTTTTGTTGAAAATTTATTTTTGAACTAGAAATTAACCTATTCCAGTTGAAGATTCATCATATTAGTAGAAAATTCACCTCTTTGGTTGAAAATTTAAATATTTTGTTGAAAAATCGTTGTTTTTTTTGCTGAGAATGTATTTTTTAACTAAAAATTAAAATATTTCAGTTGAAAACTCATCTCCTTAGTTGGAAATTTAACTATTGTTCTTTTTTGCTTGAGAATTGACTTTTAACAAAAAATTTAACTAATCAATTTTTGGTGGAAAATTGATCCTTTTTAGTTGAAAATTCAACCATTTGATCAAAAATTGATCTTTTTCAGTCGAAAATTCATGTGTTTTGTTGAGAAATCGTCCTTTTGACTAGAAAATACATCTTCTTTTCCACTAGAAAATAAATCTTCTTCGTTGATAATTTATCTCTTTGGTGGAAAATTTAACTATTCTGGTCAAAAATTGATCTTTTTTAGTCGAAAATTCATGTGTTCTGTTGAAAAATCGCCCTTTCCACTAGAAAATAAATCTTTCTGACTAGAAAATAAATCTTCTTCGTCAATAATTTAACATTTCTAGTTGAAGGTTCATTATTTTAGTTAAAAAACTCACTTGTTT
Source organism: Andricus curvator (assembly GCA_932195095.1). NCBI lineage: Eukaryota > Metazoa > Arthropoda > Insecta > Hymenoptera > Cynipidae > Andricus > Andricus curvator. The sequence continues at coordinate 1,202,862 of CAKNYM010053093.1, forward strand.
GGTTGAAAATTGATCTATTTTCTTGAAAATTCATTCTTTTTTGGTTGAAAATTACTTTTTGAACTGAAAATTGAACTATTCAATTTTTGTTGGAAAATTTATCCTTTTTAGTTAAAAATTCAACTACTTGGTTGAAAATGTATCTGTTTTTAGTTGACTATTCTACAACTTCTTTTAAAATTCATGTAATTTGTTGAAAAATTGTCATTATCAATTGAAAATTGAAGAATTCTGTTAAAAAGTAATCCTTTTTGGTTGAAAATTGAAAGTCTAGTTTAGGCAGATTCTAGCCTCGTTATACCACCGTGGATCAAGGAATTCATATGAGTAAAGTGAGTTATAAATTATATATCAATTTAGAATTCCCCTGTTGCTTATTCGAGCAACAGGTTCGTTCCATAACACCGCTCCGACACAGTTCGCTGCTCAATCTCTCTAGCAATCACCCCAGGCGAAGAGCTTCACAAAGTCATCATAGTTTTTTTTTAATTCAGAGTAATCGTATGCAATCCGGAGTAATATCACGTAAATCAGAGTAATCCACCTCCGTTGAACCTCATTTTTAGGAACTGTTTCCCCCTCGAACGGCCTTAAACCAGAAAACATACAGATTTGTGGATTGGAGAGCAGAAATCGTTTTCTCAATCATCTTTAATCACCGTAAAATAATTGCTTTCGTTTCTGCCTCCTTTCCCCAGTAAAAACAGCAGCAAACTTTGAACATGTACTGAGCATCGTAAAAGTGGCAACAAGTCTCGAAAGAAACGCTTGTATTTACGATGGAATGGTGTTTACACCGAAGCATAAATAGGGAACGTGCCGGACGTCGACAGAAATACCGAATAGCCTATAAGCCTAAGTTTACAAATGCTCATGGGGTACCCGCTTATATTCCATGGTATCGATACAGTAGCAAGTTGACGGCGAAGAAACGTGCCAATGTAAACCAGCTCGGCGACAGAGTCCAGGCGTGAAGAAAAAAGAAAAAAGTAAAAAAAAAGTGAAAAGTAAGAAAATGAAAAAAAAAAAGTAAAAGAGGAATGGCACTCCGTCTCACGCCCTGCGAATGAACCTTATCGCTGAGACCTAGTGACAGGGACATTCGTTCTTTCCACGCACCCTCCATCTTGGATCTCTTCTATCGCACCGACATGTCGGAAAATACCCATTTCGACTCCACCCGGGGTCATTTATCGTTTTGGAATTTATCCTGTGATTTCTCTATTTTCGATCATTTTTTGCACTTTTTTCTTCATTTTTAATGGTGTTTTTTGCAATTATAAGAATGCTGATGCTGATGTTTTAAATTTCGATTGTTTTTACATCTTAAGGCATATAAAAGGGTTGCTACAGAAGTTTGGTTGCAAAATTTCATAACTTTTACAGGTTTTCCATGTTTGCTTTGGAATCAGATCTACTTTTCCAAAAAAATTGAGTGCATTCAATCATTTCAAAAATATTTTAGAAATTTCAAAATATTTCAAGGATTAAAAAAATGGTAAAAGATTTCTCTCAGACTTCAATGATTTCACAAATATTTCACAAAGATATCAAAAAATTTCAATAGAATTCACAAAGCCTTCCAAGATTTTGAAAATATTTCAAAGATTTAACAAAAGTTTCAAAGATTTTACAAAGATTTCAAAAGAAGTAAAACAATTTCAAAATAATTCAGAAAATATCAGAATGTTTCAGAAAATATCAAAGGTTTCAGAAAGATTTCAAGATTATTAAAAAAAAGTGAATATATTTCAAAGAATCCAATGATTCTAAAAAGATTTCAACAGTTTCAAAAAATTTAGAAGACTTCAAAGATTTTGCAAAGATTTCAAATATTTCAGAATATTTCAAAAGAATTCAATAGATTTCAAAAAGGCTTCCAAGATTTCGCAAATATTTCCAAGATTAAATGAAAATTTAAAGATTTCAAAATATTTGAGAAGATATCAAAATATTTCAGAAGATTTCAAATATTTCATAAAGATTTCTTGAAGATATCAAAAGATTTCACAAAAATTACAATAGATTTCAGTAAAATTTTAAAGATTGTACAAACAAGAAGATTCCGAAGATTTCACAAAAGTTTCAATGATTTTACAAAGATTTCGAAAGATTTCAGCAGACTTCACAAAGACTTCCAAGACTTTATAAATATTTCAAAGATTTAACAAAAACTTTTAAGAATTCGATATAATTCAGAAGATATCAGAATATTTCAAACATTTTGCAAATATTTTGAAGATTTCAGAAAGATTCAAGGATTTCAAAAGAAGTCGAAAATTTCAAAATATTCGAGGAGATATCAAAATATTTCAAATATTTCGCAAAAATTTTTAATATATTTCAAAGACTTCATAAAAATTCCAATGATTTATAAAAGGTGTCGAAAATTTCAGATAATATCAAATAATTAAAAATTTGTTAGAAGATTTCAAAGAAATCGCAAATATTTTGAAGATTTCACAAATAGTAAAAAAATTTTCTAATATATTTCAAAGATTTCATAAAAGTTCCAATATATTTCAAAGATTTTAGATAATTTCAAACATTTCCAAAAATTTTTGAATATTTTAAAGATTTCGCAAAGATTTTCAAGATTTCAAAAGAAGTCAAAGAGTTGAAAGATTTTGCAACATTTTCAAAGATTTTTAAGATTTCAGAGCCTTAAAAATCTCTCAAAATTACTGAAATCTTCGGAAATGTGCTATAATCCATTAAAATCTCTTAAAACCCTCTTGAAATCTTTAAAAATATCCTAAAACCTTACAGATCCTGTAAAATTCTTCCAAATCGCAAGACAATTTTTTGAATTCTTGAAATATTTTGAAATCACTTAAAATTTTGTAAAGCACTCGAAAATTCCTTGGAATCTTTTGAAACACCATACAAATTTTTAAATCATTTAAAATCTTGTAATCTATTAAAATTCCTTGGATTCTTTTTAACTATGGTAAAATCTTTAAAATTCTTTAAAATTACTAAAATCCTTCCAAATATTTGGAAATCCTCTGAAATCCCTGGGAATCTTTTCAAATATTTTAGCTTAACCGATAAAATCACAAAATGTTGAATCGTTTTGCGGGTAGTAGTAATTTCCAAAATCGGGGAAAAATTTGGTTTTTATGGATATTTTTTTACTGCATGATGGAAAAAAATCAAAATACTAATCTAATTATACCGATTAAAAGTCACCATAAAATTATTACAATATTTTATTGTAAAAATTACTAAACTTTAACGTTATACTATGATTTTGGATAAAAGCATTTCCCGTATGATTGATTTGTTAGAAAAAATCAAAAACAGGTCGTAACAATTTTCCCGAATCCCCTCCACCCAAAAGCTGTCACGTAATTTATAAGTGGCCCTTAACCCCAAATACCCCAAAATTCTCAATAATCCTCCAGGTAATGTCTGACATACTCAATGCTGTAAAGTCCCTAAATCCCATACCGTCTGCAGTCGGATTTTTATTAGAAGCGCTCGCATTAGCCTGAACTTTTGGTCAGAGAAGTGGAAAACTGCAGAAAAACAAAACTCCTGAGCACAGCCGGTTACAGACAAACGAGTTTTAATGTAGACATTAGATAGCATCGAGTGCCCACATCCATCCTCGGCGTCAAACTACCCGCTCGGAAGTAGTTTAACACCAGTGAAAACATGACTAAGCGAGAATCCTGAACGGTCCCCCATCCGAGCACTAACTGCCCCCGGCAGTACTTAACATTCGAGATCTTGACGAGTTGAGCATCACCACCCTGCTAATCTCTCGGTTAACTTTTGTTACGTCTAAAACGTCTCAATTTCGCACATACAAAGCAAATAATGAAGCAGCGATTAAAAATAAAAGCCCCTGGCAAGGTGCCTCGACCTTCCCTATTATCATCCTGAAAAAATAATCTCCAAGATTCTATTTACTCGATGACGAAACCATAATCTTTTTGCACCAGAATTCAGCTTCGTGATCCGTCAGCAAGCACGAGGATCACGAAGATCGTGACGCGGAAGTCGACGGCAACGAAGGAGAACCTAATCGCGTTCCGCGGTGTAAGACTCTCTTTCTTCTCAGATTCGCGATTTGTCTCTTTCAACCCCACTGCAAAAGGCTCACACTAAAAGATTTTTCGAGTTCTAGACAATCTAGACTCAACAGTCTATACTCTATAGAGGATTTCGTGTGCATTTAATATATGTACTTGGGAATAAATCACACAGACAGACACACAGCCACAAGCGAATATCGGTTGCAGGACGTTGTAAGTTGTAACTACAGTAGGTCACTAGTGAAAGTGCCTAGTATAGGACCGACACGATTGCCCGCGGTTGCACCAGACGGATTAGGAGGTGGGGGAGTTTAGATCGCCGGTGTTCACTCTTCCTGGTGCAATTCGCTGTTGGTAACGTGACGGATGAGTGGGTGGAACAAAGCGGGAAGGGGACCCCGTTAATCATCGCATCCTCATCGGTTAAGAACATTTTTTTGGCCGAAAAATAGGGCATTGATAATAATGCTTTATTACTGGGGTTTACCCGAGGGGAAAATAATAAACTTAAAATGCGCTCCAGTGGAGGTGGATTACCCCGAATTACGAGAGCTTGCATACAAAAATGCATGGACGTGAAGGAAGCTAGAGTAGTATACCAGGACAGAAAAGTGTGGCGACAAATAGTTTGTAAATAGAGTGACAATACAGTGAATGACGCCTAAAACAAAGACCTTGGATACTAAATGGGGGAACCACACATAACAATTTTGTGAGGCTCTTCACCTGGGGTGATCGCTAGAGAGATTGATCAGCAATCTGGGTCGGAGCAGTGTTGCGGAATGAACGTGTCATTTGAATAAATAATACGAGAATTCCAGATCAATCTAAAATATCTATACCTAACACCTATATACCTATCTACATTATACCTATACACCCACCATACATACTACTATTTTCCAACCGAGGTATAATAATAATATCGAATTAACCTGGATTACATATATACAACAAAGAAATTTGTTGAGATGGTTTGGGCATATTGAGAGAATGGAAGATGAACGATTGACGAAATGAGTATATCAAGTTGAGGTAAATGGTAGCGTACCCAGAGGCAGACCGAGGGAAGAGTGGTTGGAATGTGTGAATGGGACCCTAATTCGAAAAGTTATAAAAAGCCATAGAAAGTCCGAGTGAAAAGCTTTACATAATGACTTTGTGAAGCTCTTCGAGTGGGGTGCTTGCTAGAGAGATTGATCAGCGACCTGGGTCGGAGCAGTGTTGTGGAACGAACGTGTTATTTAAATAAACAAGAAGGGAATTCAAGATTATTCTAAAAATATATAACCCCCCCCCCCCCTTCCCTTATACCGCCTCGTACAATTCCCTTTCTCACTTTTCTCATAGGAACTCCCTGATCCCCGGCTAGAACCGAGTGAGTCACGCTTACCCCTAAAGGGATAAGGCTTAAAAGTATAATAATAATAAAGAAGTACTCTGGATTACATATAATTATGGTGGATTACCCCGCCCAAACTACACTGAAGAAAATTTTCAACCAAAAGGATTACTTTTTATCAAATTTGTTGAATTTTCAACAAACTGGGTAAACCGAGAAGATTATTTTTTTACCAAAAAAGACGATTTTTAACAAAAAAAGATCAATTTTCAACCAAGTAGTTGAATTTTCAACTAAAAAAAACTTTCCTCCAAAAATTGAATAGTTAAATTTTCAATTAAAAACTTAATTTTCAACTAAAAACAAACAAACAAATTTTCAACAAAATAGTTAAATTTTCAGCCCAATAGATGAATTTTTAAATAAAATTATGAATCTTTAACTGGAATATTTAAATTTTCAGTTAAAAAATAAATTTTCAACCAAAAAACAACGATTTATCAGCAAAATATTAAAATTTTTTACAAAAGAGATGAATTTTAAACAAAATAGAATAATTTTCAAACAAATTGTTGAAGGTTTAACAAAACAAAAAATTTAACAAAAAAGAGTAATTTTCTACGGAAAAGGACGATTCTTCAACAAAATATATGAATTTTCAGCCAAAAAGTTGAATTTTCAACTAAAAAAGAGCTTTTTGTAGCCAAAAATAGAACAGCTACATTTGTAATTAAAAAACTAATTTTTTAACCAAAAAATAATAATTTTCAACAGAATAGTTAAATTTTCAACCAAAGAGATGTATACTTTTTAACAAAATTGTTTAATTTTTGACAAAATAGATGAAATTTTAACCAAATAGTTAAATTTTGAACCAAGAAGTTTAAATTCCTACCGAAAAAGACGAATTTTCAATAAAATACATAAATTTTTAACGAAAAAAGAGAAATTTTCTGGAATAGTTCAATTTTCAGTTAAAAATAAATTTTTAACCAGAAAAACAACGATTTTCCAACAAAATAGTACAATTTTGAACAAAAGAGTGATTTTCAACTAAAATGAAGAATTTTCAACCAACGAAATGACTTTTTAACAAAATTGTTGATTTTTTCAATCAAAAAGAGGAATTTTCAAGAAAAAAGTGTGATTTTCAACCAAAAATGCAATAGTTACATTTTCAATTTGAAAAACTGATTTTTTAACAAAAAAAAAAGAATATTAAAGGAAATAGTTAAACTTTCAACCGAAGAGATGAATTTTCAACGAAAAAAATACTTTTTAACCAAATTATTCAATTTTAAAACAAATAGTTGAAGGTTCAACCAAAAAAATGATTTTTTAACCTAGAAGAAAAGATTTTTCAACAAAACAGTTAAATTTTCAATCCAAGAGATAAATTATTATTACCCAAATAAAATAATTTTCAACTAAGAAAAACCAATTTTTACAAAAAATTAAATAGTTAAATTTACAACCAAACCATTTTCAACTAAAATCAAGAATCTTTAAACAAACAAATGAATTTTTAAGAAAGTAGTTCAACCTTCAACCAAGTAGTTGAATTTACAACTAAAAATCGAATAGTTAAATTTTCAGTTAAAAAAATTAATTTTTACAAAAAGAACGAATTTTCAACCATATAGTAAAATTTTCAGCAAACGAAATTAAATTTGAAACAAAAAATGAAATTTTAACATAATTGTTGAATTTCTTGCAAAGTAGAATAATTTTTCACTAAATAGTTGAATCTTCAACGACAAAGATTAATTATCTACCGAATAGAAGAATTTTTAACAAAAATAAATACATGGGCTTGTAACTAAAAAAGATCAATTTAAAAAAATGGAATACTTAAATACTTAAATTTTCGGTTGCGAAAATTTATTTTTCAAAAAAAAAAAATTCAACAAAATATTTGAAAACCATTTGGATTACCTATGTAAATTACTTCTTATTATCCGGATTACAAATTAATTACTTGGATTACCTGAATTATTTTGAATTACCAAGAACATAAGTGGACTACCCTGGATAATAGGTGGATTACTTTGTATTAAAAGTGGATTGCCTGAATTCCTCCCAAATTTCTGGACTACAAGTGGATTACTTCAGATTACTAGTGGATTACTCCATATTACTCCCAAATATATGGATTACAAGTGGATTACTCCAGGTTACTGGTGGATTACTCCAGATTACTCCCAAATTTCTGGATTAAAAGTAGATGGCTTCAAATTACCAGTTGGTAACATCGGATTACCAGTGGATTAGAACCTGGATTAGAAATGGATTACAAGTGGGTTACTCCGGAATACTGGGATTACTCCGAATTACTTGAATTACTCTGGATTATTAAATTTTGTTGTTAAAAGTATTTCAAAACAACATGAAGCCTTTTTTTCTATTCAAATTAATCACAATAAGTGTAAAAATAATAATAAGCGAGACGAAGAGCCTGTAGAAGAGCATATTGAATCTTCTCGTAGCAGTTTCTTGAGAAAATTTCAGACTCTTTATCAGATATTTATTGCATATTTAGATTATACAGATATTTTGATGAGATAAACAGTAATTTTATTCAAGTTGAATACCAATCTGATTAAATCATTAAAAATATGTTTTCTATCTTTAATTTCCCGTTACGAAAAAGAACAGTAAAATGTTAATTCTACGCGTAAATGTGTATAATAGCCGTTTTGCTATATCATTAATTTGAAACTGTTGCAAGCATCGCATAGGAAATCTCTATTGAGGGAAACAAGAATTACCCTTAATTATATATTGTGATATTGATGAATTAGAACGATAAGAACTGTTCTCAGATGAATGTGGTTTGTCGAAGTGATACCTCAACTCAAGTGAATTTCAAAATCGAGATTTCGTGGTCAAAGAATAGATAAACTTACACAATTTGAGGTATATATTGTACTTACATTATTATGTACATGAGAATGTTCGAATTAAGATCGGAACTCACCTGTAACACACACAAATATTTCTATTATTCCAAAGTTATTTATATTATACGGAAAAAATTTTTATTGAAAGCAGAAAAATACTTTTTAAAAATATCTAAAAAATATTTGAACAAAATCATTTTTGTTTCTGAAACAGCCAACTGTATACCCGATTCATGGCGTGGAATTTTTTGGTTAGTACAAAAAAGGGAGGAATAATGTAAGGCTCTGTGCATAAATTACGTGAAGTTTTTTTAAAATTTTAAACCACGTAAACCCCTTTGTTTTTTTCATTTTAAAATCAAAAACAGTTGAAGTGAATTAAAATAGACGAATTTCGAACAAAATAGTTCAATCCTCAACCAAAAAAGATTTTTCAGTCAATAACGGAAAAGAATGTTATCCAAAATGAATTTTCAATCAAATAATTGATTTTTCAACCAAAACGATAAACCTTCAACCAAGAAAATTAATTTTCTACCATAAAAAATAAATTTTCAACAAAGTCCATACATGATTACCCAATGGTTTTATTTTCAACTAAGAGGACTAATTTTTTAACAAAAAATACCGTAATCAACAAAAAACATCAATTTCTAACCAAATCGTTGATCTTTTAATCTAATGCTAATCTACCAAGTTATTAAATTTTCAAGACATGACGAATTTTCTATACACAGCCTTTGAATTTTCTACCCGTAAGTATAAAGTTTTAATCAACTAGTTAAATTTACAGTTAACAAAATTTATTTTCAATCCAAAAAAGGAATTTTCAAAAAATTTGAATATTCAATGAAAAGAATAAATTTATAAGAAAGTAGTTCAACCAAGGAGTTGAATTTTTAGCCTATAAAGATGAATTTTTAACAAAAAATATAACAGTTGATAATTAAAAAAAAATTAATTTTAAGTTGAAAAGAATTAAATTTAACAAACAAAAAAGTTTTTCTACTAAAAAAGACGAATTTTCAACATAATAAATTATCAACCAATTAGTTGAATTTTCAACCAAGAGGAATAATTTTTACCAAAAAAGACGAATTTTTAACAAAATACATGAATTTTCAACTTAAAAAGAGAAATTTTCAACCTAAAATAGAATATTTAACGTTTCAGTTAAAATAGGCCATTTTTAACTTTAAAAAAACGCATTTTCAACAAAATATTTCAATTTTCCACCGAAGAAATTAAATTTCAACTAAAATGATGAATCTTCAACTGAAAAATTGAATTTTTAACAATGCAGTTTCACTTTCGACCAAATAGTAAAATTTTCTATACCAAATTGTTGAATTTTCTACCATATTTTTAAAGTTTCGTACCGAAAATACGAATTTTCTACAAAACAGTTTAATTTCTTAATCCGAAAATATGAATTTTCTACGAAACAGTTGAATTTTCAACCCGAAAATATAAATTTTCAACAAAAAATCTCATTGTCAACCGAGACATATTAATTTTCAGCTAGACAGTTTGAATTTTTAACCAAAAACGATGATATTTGCAAAATGTGATGAATTTTCAAACCAAAGAAGAAAAAAATTGCAATGAAATTGTTGAAATTTTAAGCCAAAAGGGAGGGGCGGGGGTGCAAATTTCAGAAAAACACCTTTCGTAATTTATGGATGACCCCTTATTTGCTTATTCATTTATTATTATTTTTTAAATTAATTATTATTACATTTAAAATTAATAATAATATTACTGGGTGCTAACTAGTTTGTGAACTATATTGCGCTGAAAACAGCTGTTAACAATCAAATCTGGTAGTCGATAATGTAATTTCATTTCACTTGCATTTCACTTTACGTGCATTTCAAATTCACCTCACTTCAGGGTTTTCTCAAAAAAATTGACACCTGCTGTGAATTTTGACAAAACCCTGAAGTGAGGTGAATTCGAAATTCACGTTAAAGGAAAATAAAAGTGAAATTAAATTACATAATCGCCTCCCTGTTTAACTTTGATTTTTTAGTGATTTGCAGACTTGAAAATATCATACGTGAGAAATGGTTTTGACCACGTACCCCCCATGTAAGACTGCATAAAAACTCGTTAAACTGCCCCCCTCCCAACCCAAAAAACGTTACGTAATTTATGCACTGCCCATAAGTAGCCATCCGAGTTTTGGAAAAGTATAAACATTTCAAAATCAGTTTTTGCTATTAATTACACTTATTTTTATTTTAATATGGAGGTTTTAATCTTTATAATTTTGAGGTAAACTGTACAATCAATCATAAATTTCAAACCTCACACATGGAAAATATAAATATGAATAGCAATTTTTGGAAATGCTTGAAAGAATGAAAATTAGTTGGAAATGCTTGAAAAAATGAAAATTAGTGCTTTTATTATCCACTCTGTCACCAATTCCCCTTCTTATCCTTTTTTAAAAAAGGAATTTATTTTTTTCCCTGTTTTTAAGAAACTTCTCCCTTTTCTCGTTTATTCGTTTGAATGCGAACTATTCCATTTTTGGTTAAAAATTCATTTTTTTTAGTTGAAAATTGAAGTATTTTGATGCAAATTCACCTTTTTCTGCAAAAAAAAAATTCTTCGTTGAAAATTCATATTTTTGTTTGAAAATGTAACTATTTGGTGAAAACTGATCTACATTGTAGGAAATTCAACAATGTTAAAAAGTCAATTTTTTTGGTTGAAAATTCAACTATTTTGTTGAAACTTCGTCTTTTTACGTTAAATATTGAACTATTTTGGTAGCAAATTCATTTATTTAGTGGAAAATTTAATTATATTGTTTAAAATTTGTTTGTTTTCTGTTTATTCAAAAAATAATTTTTTAACATGAATGTTTAGCTATTCCATTTTTAGTTGAAAATTCAACTACTTCGTAAACAATTCATTTTTCTGGTTGTAGATTCTTAATTTGAATTGAAAATGTTTTGGGTAAAAATTGAACCATTTTGTTGAAAATTCGTTTGTTTGGTTAAAGAATAATTTTTTTTACTGAGATTTCAACTGTTCCATTTTTGGTGAAAATTTGCATTTCTTAGCTGAAAATTAATGTAGTTTGTTGAAATTTCGTTTCTTATTTTTTGTAGCAAATTATGTTTTTTGCTTGAAAATTCATCCTTTTGGTTGAAAACTTAACTATTTTGGTGATAAATTGAACTTTTTTGTTGTCAATTCGTTTTTTCAATTCAAAATTAATATTCTTAACTGAAAATTGAACTAATCCATTTTTGGCTGATAATTGATCGTTTTTAATTAAAAATTCAACAATCTGGTTTAAAATTTATGCATTTTCTTGTAAATTTGACTATTTTGGTATAAAATTAATCTTCTTCATTTCAAATTTAACTATTTAGTTGAAAGTTGAATTACTTTGTTAAAAATTCATTTTATTAGTCGAAGATCCCTCTCTTTGGTTAAAAATTCTTTTTTTGTTGTTGAAAATCAATTATTCAACTGAAAATTCAAATTTTCGGATATTGTAATTTTCAACTCCTCAGTTGATAATTCGTCTTCTTGGTTTGAAAATTCATCTCCTTTAGTAGAAATATTATATTTTTTGGTTAAAAATGCAACTGTTTGTTTATAAATTATTCTGTTTTGATTCAGCATTCAACTATTTTGTTCAAAATTTCTGTTTTTGGTCGAATTCAAACGTTTTTGATTTAAAATAAAAATATTTCTTGGTTGAAATATCAACTATTACATTTGTTGTTGACAATTCACCTTTTTTGGTGGAAAATTCAACTATCTATTTTTTAATTAATTTATTTTAATTATTTTTTTTAAAGTTTACCTGTTTTTTTTAATTCATCCTCTTGGATCAAAAATTCAACTGTCTTCTAAAAAATTCTACTACTTCATTGAAAATTCATTTAGTTAAAAACCAAACTATTTTGCTGAAAATTTAATTGTTTTGTTGTAAATTCAACTACTAATGTGTTCAAAAGTAATACCTTTTGTTCAAAAATACAACTTTTTTTTTAAAATTCTTCTTTTCGGGTTTAAAAGTCAACTGTTTTCTAAAAAATTCGTTGTAATCGAATATTGTACAAAGACCCTGAAATAATTATTGGTGTACAAAGTTGCAATAAGTGAACTACAAGAAACTAGAAAAGTGAAACTAGATCGACGTCCATGCAGATTTCCACGTAACCGATCACGTAAACTCGGGCACGGAGCGCATAACTTCAGATGAGAAAAACTTCCGACTGATGGAAAGGGCAAGCGTGTAGCTCTGGGTGGTCCAGAACAACTCCCACAAGAAAACTACATATCAACAATCTAAAATGCCGGCAAATATTTTAATTGATTTCCAACATACACTTCCTTTTCAAAAATTTATTTATTTATTTAATAAAATGAAGATTGAAAAAATTGAACATTTGAAACTCAATGAGTTTAATTATTAACTGAAAGGACTTAAAATTGTACAATTACAAATTCCAGACTTCAGAGCCAAAATGATCTTAAAAAAGGGGAAATAGGTAGATTTTTTTTTACGAAAATAGGGGAATAAATTCTTTTAAATAAAATTAATGTAGAAACCATATTAAATTCAATATGAAACGCTTTAAATTCCTAAGATCTCAAGTCGAAATATACTGCGTTTTGAACATTATAGTTTAATTCTAAAAAAAAAGATTTTCTACAAAACAGGTGAATTTTCAAAAACCAAAAATTAATTTTTGACTAACTAGTTGACGTTTCCAGAAAAAGGGACGAATTTTCAATAAAAAAAGTTTTATCTTCAACCAAACAATTGAATTATCAACCTACAAAAGATGAATTTTTCACCAAATGGTCAAATTTTCGAACAAAAAAGATTAAACTTAAAAATATATATATACATAGTTTAATTTTCAAGCCAAAAAAGACGAATTTTCAACCAAATAGTTAGATTTTTAACCAAATAGTTTAATTTTCAACCTACTAACATTAATTTTTCACCAAATGGTCGAATTGTCAAACAAAAAAGATTCAAATTCAACCAAAAAACAAATAGTTGAAATTTCAAGCCAAAAAGACGAATTTGTTAGAAGAAAGTTTAATTTTTAACCAGAAAAATTGAATTTCCAACAAAAAGTTTATTTTGTAATGAAGAATGATTATTTTTCTGCCAAAAAAAGATAAATTTTCAATCCAAAAATATGAATTCTCAACAATAAAATATAGTAGGTGTAACTTCTACACAAAAATATTTTAATTTTAAATACAAAACTGTTGAATTTATCCAAAAAAGACAAGTTTCCCACAAAATACCCGAAAAATATAATAGTTGATATTCCAAACAGAAAAGATGTTGATTTTTAATTAAAAATAGTTGAGTTCATCTAAAAAAGCTGAATTTTCAATAATATAGTTGAATCCTCAACCAAAATAGATTAATTTTTAATCAAACAAAATAAAATTTCTACCGAAACAGATGAATTTGCAAACCAAAAAGACGAAATAGTTGATTTTCAACCAAGAAAGATTTTTCAGGCGAGAAATAAAATAAAATATCAATCAATTTGTGCAATTTTCAACCCAAAAATGATAACTTTTCCACAAAATATATTAATTTTTAAGCAAATAGGTTAATTTTCTTTTGAAAAAATCAATTTTCAAGAAACAAAAACAAATTTTCCACACTGTAGTTAGACTTAGGAACAAAAGTAGAACTTCCAATAATAAAGGATGAATTCATAACAAAAAATATAATAGTTGATACTTTTACCAAAAAAGATTCTAATTTTAAATCAAGAATAGTCAAATTCAACGAAAAACGGCGGATTTTAAACCAAATAATTAAATTTTCCATATAAAAAGGTGAATTTAAAAAAAAAGATTTGAGTTTTCAATCTAAAAATTGAATTTTTTAGGAAACCGTTGACTTTGAAACAAAAAAGTAAACTTTCAACCGAAAAGGATGAATTTTCATTAAAATAGTTAAACTTTAAGCTCAAGAGAGGAATTTTTAATAAGTTAGTCGAATTTTTAATCAAATAGTTCAATTTTTAAGGCAAAAAGTTCATTTTCAACCAAGAAAGAAAGATTTTAAATTTAAAACAAAATTAATATTCTACCAAAAAGGATGACTTAAAAAAAATATTCAAATTTTCAAAGAAATAATTAAATTTTTAACCAAATAGTAGAATAATTAACCAAAAGAGATGAATTCTGAACCAAAAATATAATAGTAGACGAGTATAATAACACTATTCGACAAATTTTCAAACCAAGAAGATGAATTTTTTAGAAGACAGTTGAAATTTCAATCTGTAATGTTGAATTTCCAACAACAAAATTCATTTTTAATCACGAAAAATGACTTTTTTTTTACCGAAAAGGATCAATTTTCAATCCATAAGGAAAGTTCCACAAAGCAGTGGAATATTCGTACAAAAAATTACTTTAAAAAAAATAAATATAACAAAACAATTAAAGCTTCAACAAAATAGTTGCATTTTTAACCAAAAGAACTGAATTCTATTCAGTTTTCGTAAGTTTCCTTCATAATATAACCAGGGAAATAACTACAAGAGTTCTGCACAAATATATGAAAACTGAACAATAGCCCTAAAAAAGTTTTTTCATGGGGAAAAGTTGTGAATGGCATATATCAATAAGCAAAAAGAGAGAGTGCATAATTTAAAAAAGTATGCAAGGAACAAGGTGCATGAACCATGGATAGACTTTTTAACAAAGTAGTTGAATTTTTAACAAAATAATTAAATTTTCAAAAAAATAGTATAACTTTTAACCAAAAGAGATACATTCTGAACCAAAAATATAATAGTAGACTTTTCAATCGAAAAAGAGACTATTTTAAAAATTGAAAAATTCACCTTTTTCGTTTGAAAATTCCACTACTTGAAGAAAAATTCCACTATTTGGTTCAAAATTTAGACACTATTTAAAAAATGTCCAAGCCAAAAAGAAAAAGTTTTCAGAAGCCAATTGAATTATCAATCCGGAAAGGTTGAATTTTCAACAAAGAAATTTATTTTTAACCAAGAAAGATGACTTTTCTACCAAAAAAGATCAATTTTGAATCCATAAGGAATGTTCAACAAAACAGTTGAATTTTCGACCCAAAAAGATGACTTTTTAGCAAAATAGTGGAATCTTCAACAAAATAATTAAATTTTCGACCAAATAGTAGAATATCTAACCAAAAGAGATGAATTTTGACGAAAAATGAACACACTCAGATAAATATCCTCTCGTGACGAAAGGATGTATCTTGACACAAATGGAATTTCCTTTTAAATTTACGGTTGAGTGGATTTTCGTTTGTCTCAAAATGAATCATTTTGCAGCAAAAATTATCCTTACGACAAACTTCACCTAATCATCCAGCCAAATAATTATGTCTGTATAAAGAAGATATTCACATGGTTGCGGCTTACAAGAGGGGTTAGGTTGGTGTCCGGCGCCGATTTTTTTGATACTTAGCAGGTGAAAAGAGGATCCCAGACAATAAAAAAAAAATTTGGGCAAACGTTCACATTTAGGGTTTGAAATCACCCCTTCTGTGTTTTTGAGTCTTTTGGTGTTTTAAAAGGTAACATTGTTATTTATTTATTGTGTTTACACAAAATTGTTCTAATTGATGCTGTATTACAATATTGGCGTGAGTTGTAAAAACACTTACCCCATAGAGTATCATAATTTAGAAAATCTACCCCTAGAATGCTTCGCCATATGACATATAGTTTAAGATTTTGGACTTTGTTGCTGCGAACATCTTGTTTTGATATTAAATTCTATTAAGAATCATTAGTGTTATTCGAAATAACCCCTAAATTAGGTGTCATCCACCCCTTTAATATTATCAATGAATAAGAAATATATTTATTAATATAACATTTCTGTAAGTAATGGATTAAAATATTTGGTTTGGACAATCAATAATAATATAACTGATTTTTTGTTAACGATGGCACTTGTTCTTATATTAATAAACCCTTGTTATGTAAAAACCACCCCTAAAAAA
Source organism: Andricus curvator (assembly GCA_932195095.1). Classification (NCBI taxonomy): domain Eukaryota; kingdom Metazoa; phylum Arthropoda; class Insecta; order Hymenoptera; family Cynipidae; genus Andricus; species Andricus curvator. The sequence continues at coordinate 1,219,161 of CAKNYM010053093.1, forward strand.
CTTTTTATGTTTTGTTTAGCAGGCAATTTTAATGATGATACATATAACAGAACTGATTAAAAAAATTTTATTTAGGTTCAGGCATGTACATATTTCCGTTGAAAATTGCTCAAGGCTTTCGACTTCTACGAAATAAAAAATAAATGTACCAAAAATAAAAAATATTGTATTTCACAAGTTGGGTGTGTGATATGATAAATGCATTATCACACGGCGAAGCATTCTAGGGGTAGATTTTCTAAATTATGATATTCTATGGGGTATGTGTTTTTACAACTTACGCTAATATTGTAATACAGCATCAATTAGAATAATTTTTTGTAAAAACAATTTTACCTCTTAAAACACCAAAAGACTCAAAAATACAGAAGGGGTGATTTCAACCCCTAAATGTGAACGTTTGCCTACATTTTTTGTTCATAGTCTGGGATCCTCTTTTCACCTGCAAATTAACAAAAAATCTGCGCCGGACACCAACCTAACCCCCCTTGTTAGAAAAAAGCTGTTATCTTTTAGATTTTTAGAACCTGAACTCAGCAATAGAAACCTCTGGAGACCCAAAAGGATTCCTTTGGAGAACACTTGAATAGAACAACATGAAGACGCATCCACAAACCAACCACTTGCAAAGTAGGGTTGGTAAGTTCGGTATATCCAGACATCGCCTTTATGTTTACAAGTTTGCTACATAACCTGCAAATGATATTTATCAAATCAATATCTCTATTCTAATTGCGATAATATTTTGTACTTTAATTCTCTTCATATTACACATGTAATATGACACCCCAGTTCCTTCTGTGGAGAGGACGATGCTTTTGCTTCAAGCTGATTTTTGACATATACATCAATAAGTAAAAAGAGAGAGTGCATGTCATAAAGTATTGGATAGACGTGGCTGAGACTTGAAATAAGAGGGAAAGGAACAAGGTGCATGACCCATGGATGGATCATGTAAATCGCGAAACTCCGTGTACCTGACCATGCAGCAAAGCCCCGAGCATGATACCATGATCGCACGCAACTTGCATAAATTACGAACAACTTATACGCGGGGGGATCCCCACAATTGCTACACGTCGCGGTACGGTGAAAGTTGCCCGAGGTCAACTTACATACAAAACGTCCCTCCACGTGCCTACTATCCGCTAAACATTGATCATAGAAGCGAGCGAGTCTTTATATATTTATACACAGTATAGATTTTACACTATCTTACAAACTCGCAACCACTCAGTCTCAAAGAAAAAGGATACTGGGATTCGTGAACCCAAACATTTCAAATCTCCCGCCATTTATGACCGAGAGAAAGTTGCGAATTTTTATTCCATAACAATAGCTCGGAAATGTATTCAAGTTTTTTGTTGTGAGAAAGGATTTTTAATTGAATTGTTAAAAATCACGTTATGTTATTTTATATAAAGAAGTATTTCCATGAATATGATAATTGTTTTTAATTGAAAATACCGCCGCGAAGTACTATGGGTGTATTTATTTGGGCTCATTTTATAAGCAAATTGCTTCCTCATATAGGTATCGAACACATTAGCTTCCTCATAGACACTCAGAAAAACATTTCTTGAACAAAAAAAAATGTTTTCTTGGACGTACATGAAAATTTGGTTAAATGAAACAAACTTTGGTTGATTCAACAAAATATTTGATTGCCCCAATGACATTTTTTTGTTGAATCATCCAAATACATCCCACCAAACAAAATATTTGGTTAAAACACCCAAAAAATTTAGTTGGATCAACTAAATATTTTGTTGTCTATATAATAACCATATTCTATGGTTGAGCCAACAAAAATTTTGTTGATACAACCAAATCCTTTTCCAAGTGGAGCTTATGTTTCTCTCTTACCGAAAATGTTATTTTCAGAAAATCAGAGACCATCAAAAGGTCAATCAATTTGTTCTGTTATAACGAATAACTTTTTAACTTACGGTACTGCTATATTCCAAATTTAACAAAAAAATGCTCACATAAACAAGCTTTTTTTAAACTTTATAAGTTGAATTAATTAATTAATTAATTGATCATAAAATTACATCGAAGATTCGTTAACAGGTCAATCGACGCGTTTTGATGACGCCAGTACTTTTATATGTATTTCCAATATTAAACAAGTTTTCTTTATATAAACACGTTAAACAATATATTTTGGAAAATTATAAATAGGTATTGCTAAATCATAAGTCTTAAGAGGCCATGAAAGGTTGTTCAATAGGTCAATCGCTACGTCTCGAAAACGCGAACAAATACAAATAATATAAATTCATGTTGTATTCCCAATATTAAATATGTTTTCCTCATATAAACAAGGTAAACAATATATTTTGAAAAATTATAAACAGGTATTTCTAGATCATAAGAGGACATGGAAGGTTCTTCAATAGGTCATTCGGCGCGTCTTGATGACGCGAACAGTTCCATCGAATACAGTACTGTTATATTCCCAATATGAAACAATTTTTCCTCGTATAAACAAGTTAAACAATATATTTTAGAAAATTGTAATTACGTATTGATAGATCATAAGAGGTCATGAAAGGTTGTTCAGTAGGTCAATCGATGCGTCTCGAAAACGCGACCAAATATACCGTATACATTAATGTTGAATTCCCAACATTAAATAAGATTTCCTGGTATAAACAAGGTAAACAATATATTTTGATAAATTATAAATAGGTATTTCTAGATCATAAGAGGACCGGACGGTTCTTCAATGTAAGTCATTCGGCGCGTCTCGAAGACGCGAGCAAATACATCGGATATAGTATCGTTGTATTTTGAATATAAAAAAATATTTTTCTCATATAAACATGTTAAATCTTTTTTTTCAAATTTCTGAGCACAAAAAAAACACTTCTAATTGCCTGATCTATCTACAAATTCTGTCAGACCTAGATATCAATTAGAGCTACAATTCGTCAAAATTACATGACCATTGCTCTTTTACTTTTAGAGATATGGTAAACAGGAAAAAGCAATTCAAATTGCAGGCCTCAGACTCATTGAGAAATTCAAAATAGTGTCAATAGTAGCGTACATTTTGAAAGATAGTAGCAAAATAGTGTCCTGCAATTTTTTAAATATTAAATAGAGGGGTTGACTATTAATTTTTAAATCTGCTATACATACAATATACATTAGGTTGATTAAAAAAAAATATTTTCGAATCTGAGCATGCACACGAACCTAAGTTGTACCCTTTTGCTCAACAAATTTTTCCAAACAAAGAAATTCAAAATCGTATACATATGATTTAGAGGTCCCATTTGGAGTGTAATCTTTTTTATTGATTTTTTGTTGTTTTTATTTTCTCAGTGTCCCGAAAATGCATGCATTAAATTTTTATACATATAAAAATGTCCCCTTTTATATATTACCATCATTTTAACTAATTTATTCAAAATTTTCAATCTAATTTTTAAGGAAAATAATAATTTTTTCTTTTTTATTTTCAATTTTTCTATAGTAAGTAAAATCTTATTAAATTCCTTGAAAGCTTTGAAATCCCTTAAAATCTTATCATTTCTTTTTAAAATACTGTAAATCCCATAAACCTGGTGAAACCCTTAAAATTCCTTGAAATCCCTGAAATCCGTAGAAATCCTTAGAAATCCCTAGAAGTGCCTTGCAATTTTATTTCACTTATTCCATAAATTTCTCTAGAAATCCGTTAGAATCCCTTGAAATCTGTTAAATATTATTGATATCCTGGATATTTTTTTTAAATTCTTTGACATCCTCGGAAAACCGGTAAAATCACATAAAATCTGACAAAAAGTCTCTTAAAATCCATTGAAATCTTTGATATTTGCTGAAATTCCTTAAAATCTCTTAAAATACATTAAAAGCTTCAAGAGATTTAAACAATTAAAGAGTTTTTCAGGTATTTCAACATTAATTTATTGATTTCAAAAGGTATTAAAAGATTTCATAAGATTATAAGGAATTTCAATAGATTTCAAAAGATTTAAAAAATTGGAGAGTTTTTTGCATAGGTCTAGTAAAATCCCTACAAATCCCTTAAAATAATTTGAAATTCGGTGAACTCTCTTGAAATTTTTAATATATCTTACAATTTCTTCAAAAATTTTGTAAAATTTCAAATCCTCTGAAAGCAAATGAAATCTCTTAAAATTCCTTGAAATCTTTGAAATTCTCTGAAATCTCGGGAACCTTTTAAAATACTCTAGAAACTTTGAAATCCTATACAATTCTTTCAAATCCCTGAAATCAGTTAAAAATCTTAGAATCGGTTGCAATCTTTATAATCTCTTGAATTTTTTAGAAATCCTTTGAAATATTTTGAAAATTTTGTAAATCTCTTGAATTCTTCTGAAATCTTTAAAATTAATCTTCTTGGTTAAAAATTCGTCTATTTCATCAAAAATTTATCTATTTTTTTTTAATAAAATATTTTTACTTGATATGTAAGGAATTTAAAACGTTTTTAATTGAATTTAATATCGGCAATCGGTGTACATTGAAATTAGAAGTATAATATACTTATTAATTAAAACTCTTTGCACTTGAACGAAAAATACTTTATTTTTAAACTCATTAGTGATAGGATAATATGTGTCGATGTATGTTTAATTTATTCCGAATGCATTAGAAAAAAACAGCGCAGGTCAGTAACCAGGTCTTTGTCTCTTCGACTGAAACGTTCTATGGATCTGAACCCAGAGTTACGTGACGAATGACGAAACCAATCGATAAAAAAGTACACAGTTCTATACATTTTTCCATTGGTTAATTGTAATGAACAATTCCCAATACAATAATTCTTCTTTTTTGTGGGTGTAAATTTCTATTCCACTTAGTTTAATATACATAACTGAAAAAAAAATATATAAACTTTACATTGCCGCAATAAAATATTTTATATCTTATTTCAAATCCTTTGTAATCCCTGAAATTCATTTTAATCTTCTGAAAATGCATACGAATATTTTTAAATATCCTGAAATAATTAATATCCTTCGAAATATTTTTGAATCCCTTGAAATTTTCTAATAATCTATTGAAAATTCCTTGAAATCTTTGAAAAAACCTAAAATCTTTGAAATCCTTTGAAATCCATTCAGTTTATTGAAAAATACTTGAGACCATTAAAAATACTAGAAAATTGTTCGAAATCCTTTCATTTTATTGAAAATTCATTGGAATCTTTTAAAAGAGCCTAAAATATTTGAAATCCTTTGAAATCCCTTCAATTTATTGAAAATTCTTGGAAATTTTTGAAAATACCCTAAAATATTAAAAATCCTTTTAAGTTATTGAAAACTATTCAAAATTCTTTGGAATCTCTCAAAATACCCTAAAACATTCCAAATCCTTTAAAATCTTTTGAAATAACTTGACATTTTTTAAAGCTCTTGGAAATTCCTAGGAACCTTGATAAAAACCGTAACATTTCCCGAAATGCCTTCAATTTATTGAAAACTATTGAAAATTCCTTGTAATCTTTGAAAATACCATAAAATATTTTAAATCCTTCAAAATACCTTGACTATTTGCTTGAAAATTTATTGTATTTATTTTGTTGAAAATTTGTCTTTTCTGGTAGAAAATTAATCTTCTTGGTTGAAAATCCAACTATTTGGTACACATAATATGTATTTTGTTGACAATTCGTCTTTTTTGGTAGAAAATTAATTTTTTGGGTTAAAATGCAAATAGTATAGTTAAAAATTAATCTGTTTTATTTGAGGATTCAAGTATTTTGTTGAAAATTGGTCTTTTTGGTTATATTAAACTGTTTTTTTATTTCAAGTTAAAATATTCTTTTGTTGAAATATCAACTATTACATTTTTTGCCAACAGCCATACCACGCTGAAAAAACCAGTTCTCGTCAGATCACTGAAGTTAAGCAGCGTTGGGCGCGGTTAGCACTTGGATGGGTGACCATTCGAGAAAACTGAGTGCTGTTGGCACATCGTGGGTGTGGTGAGCCCACACTTGTAGTTATTTACTACAAGTTATCAACCTAGAAACACTACCCGAATCGGGTAGTGTCACGCCTACCCCGAAAGGGAAATGGCTTAATGGTATACATACATACATTTTTTGTTGAAAATTCATCTTTTTAGGTTGAAAATTCAACTCCTTGAGAATTAATTTTTTTTAATGAAAATTTTACTATTTTGTTTAATATTCAACTGATTAGTTAAAAACGAACTTTTTTGTTGAAAATTCATCTTTTTAGGTAGAAAATTCAACTCCTTGAGAATTAATTTTTTTTACTGAAAATTTTACTATTTTGTTTAATATTCAACTGATTAGTTAAAAACGAACTTTTTTGTTGGAAATTCATATGCTCATGTTGCAAATTTAACTGTTTTGTAGAAAATTCATCCTGTTGGTTTGAAAATCAAACTATTTGGTATAAAATTAAACGTTCAAAAATTCAACTATTTAGTTAAGAAATTTTAGAAACGAAAATTAATCTCTTTGGTTAAAAATTCAACTATTTGGTTACAAATTCAACTGTTTTGTAGAAAGCTCAGCTTTTTGAATAGAAATGCAACTATTTCGTTGAAAATTATCTGCTTTGGTTGAGGATTCAACTATTTTGTTGGAAATTCGTCCTTTTTGGTTCAATTCAACTGTTTTTCATTTAAAATGAAAATCTTTTCTTGGTTAAAATATCATCTATTACATTTTTTGTTTTTAATTCATCTTTTTTTCGTTGAAAATTCAACTACATGTCTAAAGTTATTTTTTGACAACCCCTTAATAAATTCACGAAAAAAATTTAGTCGACAAAAATGAGAGAAGTTTAAAACTATTTTTCAAGAAAAACTAAAGAAATAGTGACATTAGCAGAGAATTGTGAGAAAATATAGTGTCTTTAGGGTAATTTTGTCGAAATATAGTGTCATCGCTCAAAAAAGTGTCAAATAGTGTCAATAGTGTGGTGAGTCTGAAGCCTGTTAATTGCATTTTGTAGAGAAATATAAATATAAGAAGAAGAGAAAATAAGACGTGCCATTGTGGAATGCATCACGGTTCTTATCGTCTTGTCAGCTGACCATATAAACGCCTATTTATCACATGAATAACAACCGACATTGTCACCCTTGTACTCGTTATCCGTGAGGAAGAAAAGCGCGGTCAAGAATGATGTCTTTCTCTCTCGTATACAAGGTGTAGGTTACTGCACTTGTCACGATTACAAGAGCAAAACAGAAGGGAAAAATGCGTGGGAAGATGAAAAGAATGCTTGATCGCCCATTACTTGGTGGCAAAATCTTTCTCGTTCTACTGACATACGATCTTCGTGAACATTTTTATAATTCTCTTCTGCACAAATTTTTACAAATATCTTTTTCTTCAATTAAAAGAAAATAATCAATATTTAAAACCTTCAGCCGCAATTCAAAACTCGTCAATTTCACAGTTTTTAGTTTTCTAATTATGCAACTTTAATGAACCAATAACAATTTCTAGTTTAAATTGTACAATTTAAAATTTATTTCGTTCAAAAGTATTCAAATTGAAAGCATCAAACTTATATGGATTCCTTTTTTGCATTATCATTTCATTTTCAGGCCTCACAGAAAGGAATGACTTTAAAACAGGGGAAACAGGGCGATTTTTCACGAAAATAGGGAAATAAATTCTTTTAAAAAAAATTATTGAATAACATAACCATGTCAATACTGAATTCAATATGAAACGAATTTTCAAGAAAATAGTAAATTTTTCAACCAAAGAGATGGATTTTCAACAAAAAAGTCGAATTTTCAACTGAAATGATGAACCTTCAACGAAAAGAATTTTTAACAAAAAACAGTTGCTCAACTTTCACCCCAACATAGTTAAATTTTCAAAGAAAAAAAATGAATCTTCAACAAAAAATAATTATTTTCTACTAAAAAGGGCGAATTTTCAACAAAATACATCAATTTTCAAACAGATCGTTGAATTTCCATATATGTACAAATGATCAATTTTCAAGCGAAAGTGGAATAGTTAAATTTTCAGTTAAAAAGATTAATTTTGAAGGAAAAAAAGCAAATCGAAATCTTCAACCAATCAAATTAATTTTTCTTTGCACTTTCAACCAAGTATAGTTGAATTTTCAACGAAAAAAGATGAATTCTCAAGAAAACGTGCAATACTTGATATTTCAACCAAAAAATATATTTTTAGATCAAAAACAGTTTAATTCAATCACAGAAGACGAATTTTCAACAAAATAAATAATTTTTTAACCAAAGAGATGAATTTTTAACTGAAATCATGAATCTTCATCAAAAGAAATTAATTTTTAACAAAATTCCTTCAACCAAGTATAGTTGAATCTCCAACCAACAAAATAAATTTTCAACCAAACAGACTAATTAATTTTTTACCAAAAAGATGAGTTATCAACAAAATAAAATTGAATACATTGAATTACAAAAAAAAATTATTTGGAACCAAACTTACTTACAAAAACGAATTTTCAACCACATGGTTAAATTTTCGAAATAAAACTTTTTAGAAGGCAGTTAAGTTTTTAACGAAAAAATTAATTTTAAACTAAAAAAGATGAATTTTCAAACAAAAATAATGACGTTTTTACCAAAAAATGACTTTTTGACCCAAAAGGACTAATTTTCTATTCAAAAAGACAAATGTTCAACAAAACAGATGAATTTTCGACTGAAAAAAATGACTTTATAAAAAAAAATTGAATTTTCAACAAAATAGTTAAAATTTCAACGAAATAGGACACTGAGAAAAATGATTACTTGAACCAAAGAAATTTAGTACTGAAGTCGTCCAATCAAATATATTTTTGATACAGAAAGAAAATTTTCCCATAATAAGAATGGATTTTTATTTGAAAAAGATTTTTTCATGAAACGAGAAAAATTTTCTTTTATCAAAAAAATATTTCCTTGTACGTATTCAGTACTACATTTCCTTAATTGAAGTAATATTTTTTCTCAGTGTAGATTTTTTAACCAACAGAGATAAATCCTGAACCGAAAAAGTGGAATTTTCTTGAAAACATAAAAATATATGCCTTGAATTAAAGAAAACCGTTTCTTTAACATAATTTTTTACAAAAACCGAAATAACTACAGAATGAAAAAAATCGTTTTGAATTAAAGAAGGGGAAAAAACTAATTCTTTGAAGAGAAAAAATTTCTTTGAATCAGCGAAAATTGTCTTTGACTAGAAGTCAATTAATATTTTTCTTTGATTGAAAGAAATTTTCTTTGAATCAAAGAAAGTTGTAAGGGGCTCGAACCTTGGCGGGTTCGACCCCCTCGTAAATTCTTACGTCCCATTCACTCGACTCGTCATTTACAAATCTTCCACCCCCTTACTATCCATCCTCTTTTTCCCACCAACATCAAATCACGCGTCTCAAATCCACCCACACGAGCACGAAGTCTGCATTTCCATGTGTATTTTTACGCGCGAGTCATCGCTCCCACGGTGTATTTTTATCATTCGCCGAGGATATGTGGATATGTAACACGTCTCGCGCAAGAACAGTGCCGTGTGCCACGAAAAAAATGCTCGCGGTCTCCCGCCGAAGTCACCCTTCATGAAAACTGATGAAACGTTTCAATCGCAGAGCGAGTTGAGATCACAACGCCATTTTATTGGCTATGATTAATAATAATAATAATAAAGTAAAAAAAATAATTCACCAGAATCGGTGGCTCAGACAGTTAGGCACTGGGACTTCACGTAGAGGTCCGGGGTTCGATCCCTGAGCCGGTACTTCTGAAAATTTTTCCATTTACTTTCACCGAGGTTCTGGTGGTTCGGATCCCACTTTAAGCTGTAGGTCCCCCATCATGCACTTTACTGCAACCCAGTTCATTAATGGTGGGGTAAAAAATCAGGCTTGCCAAATATGTCACGTCAGGCGTACTGCTCTTATCATATCACTGATTGCATTACAAAAATGTGTCTGTGACTGATGATATATACCGTGAGAGCCCCGTGCAGACTATTCCAAAATCCTACTCTAAGAAAAATGCCCTCGACATGTTGGGCTGTAACCATCTTAAGCCTGAGAGAAAAATTAGCTTCCTCATTGTTTTTTTATAAAATAGCAACAAAATAATTAATTTTAAAAATTGAGCAATTTGGTTAAAAAAATATTTTCAGTGGGAGCGTCCACATATTACGTAACACTCAAAGGTGTTTCGCCGTCGCGTCGAAAAGGAGGAGGGCCGCAAAGGTTTTGTAACACGAGACACTTCTCTGATTAAAAAATAAAATTTAAATCCGTTTCGCAACATTTAAAACCAATATTATCCACACAAAAAATTATCGTGGTTGCATTTTCAACCAAATAGTTGAATTTTCATGACAAAAATACAATTTTTTTTAGAAGACAGTTGAATTTTCAACCAAGAAGGATAACTTTTTTACCATAAAAGAGGAATTTTCAATAAAAAAAAAGTAATTTTCAACTAAATAGTTACGTTTTAAGTTTAAAAATTTATTTTTCAAACAAAAAAAAAACAGTTTAATTCAACTAAAAAGACGATTTTTGAAAGAAAATGTTGAATCCTCAAACAAACTGATGAATTTTCTACAAACAAGATTAATTTTCTACCCAAATAGACGAATTTTCAACAAAAACATGCTTTTTCTACAAAATAACTGAATTTTCAACTTATAAAAAATAAACATTCAACAAAAAATGAAATAGATGAATTTTTAGATAAAGAAATTAATTTTTAACAACAACAAAAATCAAATTTCAACAAATAGAAAGAAATTTTAAACAAAATAGTCGAATATCTAACCAAAGACTTAAATTGTCAACCAAACAGATGCATTTCCAAAAAAAGATAACATTTCTACCAAACGAGATAAATTTTTCAATCAAAAGGACGAATTTTCTATGAAACAGTTGCATTTTCAACCCAAAAATATTAATTTTCCACCAAAAACACGAATTTTCAACAAAATAGTTTAACTTTAAGTTTAGGTATGCTTCAACCAAAAAATTGTATTTTTACCAATGTAATTCAAATTTCAACAGAGTAGTTCAATTCATGAACAAAAAATATGACTTTTCACCAAAATAGTTGCATCTTCAACAAAATAATTAAATTTTCAACTAAACGAGATTAATTCCGAACCAAAAATATAATGTTAGACTCGAAAGAAAAACTTTTAATCAAGAATAGTTGGATTGCTTCCTCATAGAGGGCGGTTTGTGTTTACCTAAAATTTAAAATCTACTCTTTTGACATATTTCGATATAATTCGACCCAAGGAGCTCGAAAATGTAATTTTTTTTAATGTACATGTATGTGTTTGTTTGTAACTTTTTCTGTTCACCATATCTCGAAAAGTAAAAGAGCATTGATCTGATAGGATTTTAAGCTAGATGCAGATTTAAACAAAAAAAATTACCTTGTTTTTATGAGAAAAACTTGTTTGATATTCAAAATGCAACAGTACGATATCTTAGTATATTTGTTCGCGTCTTCGAGACGCATCGATCGACCTATTTTTTAAACTTTTATGACCTACCAGTGCCGATTTATGAAGTTTAAAAAAAATGGTTTACTCTGTTTATGTGAGAAAAACTTTTTTGATATTTAAAATACGCCAATACTATATGTAGTGTATTTGTTCGCTACTGCGAGATGCATCGATCAAACAATTTTTCAAACTTATATGACCCACCAGTACCGATTTATGAAGTTTCAAAAAAATTGTTTATTCTGTTTATATGAGAAAATTTTTTTTAATATTCAAAATACAGCAATACTATATCTATTGTATTTGTTCGCATCTTCGAGACTCATCAATCGACCTATTGTTAAACTTTTTATGACCCACCACTACTGACTTACGAAGTTTAAAAAAAAATGTGTGTATTCTGTTCATATGAGAAAAACTTTATCTCATATTAGGAATACTAATACTGTACCTGACTTATTTGTTCGCGTCTTCGAGATGCATCGATTGTCCAATTGAAGAACCTTTCATGACCTACCATAACCTACTAATATCGTTTTTAAATCTTTCAACAACATGATTTTCCTTGTTTATGAGAGGATTTTTTTAAAATTGGGAATATAACAGTACTGTATTTGATGTAATTGATTGCGTCTTCGAGACGCGTGGATTGATCTATTGACGAAATTTCGAGCCAGATTACTTTTTCTAGCTGTTGCGCTTGCGCATTGCGATTCAGAATTACTTTCCATGACTGCAGGAATCATAACCCCACTTCATTATGATTTGACGCTTAAGAGACTGATTGTGAGTAGTGAATAGTGATTGGACAAATGCGAAGTGATAAGTTACCATAAATGACGGATACATCACAGAAAAAACTGGGGTTTCCATTAGAACCAATTTTTGGTTCCAAAGGAGCTGCAACAAAAAGGAACCTCTCTTGCTGAAAAGGAACCCAAAATGATAAATGGTTTCTAAATGAACCCAAAGTGTGGATTCAAATGGTTGTAATAGAGCCTTTTTGTCACTTCTGCCTTGACTCACTTCAAAGATTGTACAAGTTATTAATGTACATTTTGCTTTATAATTCGAATTAAATAATATTGCACTGGAAAAAATTTAATGAAGAAACTAAAATCATAGACATTAGTCATTGTTGAAAGGAGGATATTGCACATAAAATGTGACAGTTTTTAAGGTTATGTTGAAAATCCGAAGTTTCCCACTGCGCATGCACAAGAAGCGCGGGATTATTTAAAATAATATAATATACACTTGCAATATTAGGTTAATATTAAATTTTTTCAAGAAGCTAGGTATTTCTATAATTCAATTTAATTTGTTTTGAAGCAGAATAAAAAACGTTTGTTAATATTTATCTGTATAACTATTCGTAGTATGAATTGATTTCAAATAGGCCCGCGCTTCTCGTCACATGCGCAGTTGAAAACGTCGGCCCCCGCCGATGGCCATCTATCGGATATAAACAAACTAAAAAAGAACCCTTAATAAGAGTTCCTTTAGAGCCTAAGTTCTAAATGATCCCAAGTTTTACTTGAGCCGCAACATTATTGAACCCTCAGTTTTTTCTGTGATTACCATACATACATAAATTTCCCTATATTTTTGAAATTTTTGGCTTTCTTCCAAACAGCTTTGGATACCTTAAATTTCTGGAAATTTTGGGTAATTTACAAATTCACCGAATTACAAAAAATATCGTGTGCAACAGGTGCTGAAAGTAGACAGTTGCAACTCTTGTGAAGTTTACAGTACTTTCCATCGGCTCATCTTCGGGTCGTTTCCGGTTTGTCTTCGGCTCGTTTACAGCTCGCCTCCAACTCGCCTACGACTCCCCTTCGATTCGCTTCTGGCTTGTGCAGCAAACTTCACACTTGTGTGGAACTGTCTACTTTCCGCACTTGTAGCACAATATACTATTTAATTTGGAATATAATACTACCGCAAGTTAAAAAGTTGTTCATTGTAACAGAACACATCCATAGCACTTGGCAGCGGTATTCTTATTGGTTTCTATTAATTCAGTTCAAATTTAAGCGAAAAAAACTTATTTTAAAGTGCTAAATAATTTGTGTATGTGGAATACGGCCCTGAGGATGAATTCGTTGATACTAAAGACTTGCGAGTAAGTTTTTCTCTTCGCACGTTTGGTGGTCAACGTCTCCCAAGGAATGAATCACAGGTGGCAGGCTTTCGCGGAGTCATATGCACTTTAGCGCGAATCCTATAGACTTCTTTTTCTCATCTCAAGCCGACACGTAAAGCTAATTTAGCGTGGGTGAATTTGAAGTCTATACTGTCGGGACTGTCGCGAAAAAAAATTCACGACGTCGAGCAGTAAAAAGGCCGTTGCACGGCAATTCGTTCGTTAAATCGGCGGGACAGAGTGCAACGTATGAGAATCTAAAAGAAATACGAGGCGGGATAAATAAAAAATATTATGGAGATCACAGAAATAGGCACACCCCAATAACGAACGCGACCTCTCATGAAACATTCTTTCTTGCCTCTTCCAGCAGACCACCCTCCATGGATCACATTTATACATTAACAGGGTGGCCATTTTGATCAAAGAAAAAAATTCCCGTTCATTTCCCGGTATTTACCCGGTTCACAAAAATTTGTCAGCTCTTTAAGCTAACAATTTTTTCATTTGAAGTTAAAAAAACCTGAAATTCTAATGGAAACATTTTAAATAATTGCTTCCAAGTTTTTTTATTTAATCGCTCAATAATTTACATGTATAGAATGAAAGCTTTCAACACTTTTGTATTGAACAATTTTAAATTCAATGGCGCTAAACTGCAAAATTAAATTTTGTTTAATTATATCAATTATATAGTTCAAAGATGCAAAAAAAAACATAAATTCACGCTATCATTTTGAATGCTCTAAGTTGAAGAATCAATGAACAAATTTGTAAATGTTCAAAATTATAGCATTTTAAGCAATTTTAAGTAAGAAACATTAAAAATTGAAAAATTATTGATTTTTTTTTATACTGAACTTGTTACAAATTAATAATTGTTCAATTGTTATTTATTCATCAAAATTTGTTTTAAAATATTTTTAAATATTCTGTTATAATTAATTTTTTCAATTAAAAAATCATTCAAAATTTTCCCGGGAATCCTAATAATAATTTTTTATTATTTTAAAAACTTTCAAAATCCTTAAGAAGCTTCAAAATTTTATTTCGAAATCTTCAAAAATCTATATTTTGTTTAAAATTTTTCGAAATATTCTCGAATATTGTGTATTTTTTCAAAGCTTCTAAATGTCTCTTAAACTTACCCAATTTTTTCCGAATTAATAATAATTATTAAATTGGTATTTATTCATCAATTTTTCTTAAATCTTTTTAAATATTCTGTTCAAATCAATTTTTTAAATTCAATATTTAAAAAATCATTTTCAACTTTCCTACGAATCTTAAAATTTTTTTTTATTATTTTAAAACCCTTCAAAATGTTTAAAAAGCTTCTAATTTTTTTGTTCGAAATCTTCTAAGATCTATAGTTTGTTTTTAATTTTTTTAAAAACTTAACACGTTTTCAATTATTTTTGAATCTTATTAAAACTTCGAAATATCTCTTAAACTTACTCGATTTTTTCCTAACTAATAATTGCTCAATTGTTATTTATTCATGAAAATTTGTTTAGAAATATTTTTAAATATTCTGTTATAATGAATTTTTTTAGTTAAAAAATCATTAAAAATTTTCCCAGGAATCTTAAGAAAATTTTTCAATTATCATAAAATCTTTCAAAATCCTTAAAAAGCTTCAAACTTATATTCTGAAGTCTTCAAAAATCTATAATTTAATTTTTAATTTTTGGAAATCTTTTCAAGTTTTAAATTAATTTTGAATCATTTCGAAGATTCTAAATATCCCTTAAACTTAATTTTCTCTGAATGAAGAATATTTATTCAATTGTTATTTATACATACAAATTGAACAATTTTACTTAAAAAAAAAATAAAAAATACAAATGGAACAATTAAAATTTATTGTACCAGTCAAAAATGGCTAGATATTAAAAAAATTATATTTTTCTTGTTCAAACTGAATGGATTAAAAATTGAGTATTTTAGACTTTCTTTAACTACTAAGGCTTTCAATTTTCAAATTGAAACAGTTCAATTTTTAATGATAAAATCTGTAAATTGTAAATTGATGAATGCTCGACGAAAAATGTGATTGTTCATATTTAAACTATAAACTATAATTTCTCACCAAAAAGACGAATTTTTAACAAAATATATGAAATTTGAATTCTAAACAGGTGCATTTTCAACTAAAAAAAGATTAATTTTCAACCAAAAATAGAATAGATACATTTTCAGTTAAAAAATTAATTTCAACATAACAGCTAAATTTGCAACGAAGGATATGAATTTTTAACTAAAATTATGAATCACTAACTCAAAAAATTAGTTTTTAACTAAAGAGTTTAACTTTCAACCAAGTAGTTGATTCTTCAAAAAAAAAAAATGAATTATCAACGAAAAATGTAATTGTTGATATTTCAACCAAAAACTATTTTAATTTTAAGTAATAAAACTTTTAACTAAAAGGATGAAATTTCCTTACGATATTTCAACAAAATACTTGAATTTTCATCCAAATAGTTAAATTTCCAACTAAAAAAAATTGATTTTCAACTAAAAAAATTAATTTTCAACAAAAAAATTCAATTTTTAACCAAAGAAATGAATTATTAACTAAAATTGTGAATCTTTAACCAAAAAACACGTGTTTTTAACAAAATAGTTGAAACCTCAACCAAAAAACATTAATTTTCAACCAAAGAGTTGCATTTTTAACCAAAAAGGATGAGTTTTTAACAACATTGTTGAGTTTTCGACAAAATAATTAATTTTTTAGCCAAAAAAGATTAACTGTGAACTAAGAATATAATAGTCGAAATTTTAACAACAAAAAATTAACCTTCCAGTAAAAATAGTTGGATCTTCTTATTGGATTCTATTAATTCAGTTTGAATATAACTGAAAAAACGAATATGCATCATATATTTCGTTTTGGTAAATCAAGAGATCACCTGACATTTTTTTGAGCTATATGTATAACTTCCGCTCATAATCGAGCGCACATGTTACACGAGTTTTATAACGGTTCCTAAAAGATAAGGGTTCTTTCACCCAGCTGTCGTAGATAAGAAAAGATATGAGCCGAAATTGTCTACACCACATCGTGTATTTAAATAATTCGTAACCACACGTTCAGTTCAGTGCATTACGTGCAGTCATAAACGTGCTCTTTTAGGGTGGCCACTCAACTCTCGCAAAAAAAATTCCGGCTAATTTCTCGGTTTTCAACATTTTTTGAGGTCATTTAAATTTAAACACTCCTTGTTTTATAGCAATGCATACTCTTTTTATTGATTCTTCAGTAATCATTAAAAAAAGTTAAACAAAATCTTCTTTAGAAAAAGGCGACTTCACAGCCTAAAATGCTCTAAAAAACAGGGGAAAAGGGTTATTTTTCACAATATAAAACGCATAAGATTTCAAGTCGAAATATATTCCATTTCCAACAAAATAGTTGAATTTTCAACCAAAAAAAAATATTAATTTTCTACTAAAGAAGATGAACTTTCAACGAAAGAGTTGTTCTTTCAAGCTAAAAAGTCGAATGTTTACAAAAAAAACTTTAAACCCAAAAAGATCATTTTCACAACAAAATTAATTTTACACCAAATTATAGACCAAAGATTTACATTTACAAACAAATAGTTGAACTTTCAAACAAGAGAGACGAATTTTCAACACAATAGTTGAATTTTCAACCTACAAAGATGAATTTTCAGCAAAAAAATTAAATTTTCCAGGAAATAGTAGAATTTTTAACTAAGTATAGTTGAACTTTCAACGTAAAAAAATGAATTTTCAACCAAATAGTTGAATTTTCAAACAAAAAATATTAAACTTTAAGCAAAAACAGTAGAATTTTCAATCAGATAGTTGAAATTTCAAGGCAATAATGAGATTTTTTTTAGAAGAAATTTGAATTTTCAATCTAGAAGGACAAATTTTCTATCCAAAAGGACGAGTGCTCAACAAAATAGTAAAATTTTCGACCAAAAAGCAGAATTTTCAACAAAATAGTTGAAGGTTTAACCAAATAGTTGAAGGTTTAACCAAATAGTTGAATTTTGAAATTACAAAAAAAAAGTAACAATATAAATGAATTTATAACTAAAAAAGATCACTTTTCAACCGAATAGTTGAATTTATAATTTAAAAAATAAGTTTTCAAGCAAAAATATACCAGGTAAATTTTCAGTTAAGAAAATAATTTTCTACCAAAAAAAAAAAGAATTTTCAATAAAATAGTTCAATTTTCAATCAGAGATGAATTTTTAAGCCAAAAATGTGAATTCTCTACAAAGAAGACGAATTTTTTATTCGAAAATATGAATTTTTAAATAAAAAGTTAACTTTCTATCAAATAATTGAATTTTCAACTAAAAAGCATAAACTTTTAAGCAAAAATAGAATACACGGAAAAAATTTATCCGTGAAGAAGTCACGAACTTGTAACTAGGTCTCGGATACGAGATAAAAAAATGAAACATTAAATCCTTATTTCTATGAGAAATATATGGATAAATTTCGAAGTTTCTTACGAACAGTTCGAATTTCCTACGAACAGTTCCTGAAAATTTCAGACTGAAATAAAAAGAGGAAAAATTTTATTTGTGCGATTTAATTTTATATTAATTTATAAATTCGCAACTCAGAAGATTCGAACCTCAAACACTGCTGACTCACCAAGTTTCTAAACATAAACCAGGAGTGCGTAAACACGCGCAGCCATCGAGGCCAAACAAAATAGGTATTATAAAACTTCTAGCCACTCATCCGACGAGCTCGAGGCACACATAGGAGCGCACACACGCACCGCGCGTGTGTGCGTGGGCCACGTACAGGGGACTTAGTTTCGAGTTCCCAGATTCGTCAGGCAAGCTCGTGAGTGCTCTGAGAATCTTTTCCCAATCACTCGTAATATTTTTGTAATTATTCACGTAAAAAAAAGTGATGAACCGTTTTAGAATTTTCACATCGAGTTCGTCAATCTTTCTCAAAGTTCGTAGGTTATTTACGAAAATACATAAATATCCGATGAATTTTTCTCATATCCGAGACCTAGCTACTAGTTCGTGACTTTTTTACGGATACATTTTTTCCGTGTAGTTGAATTTGCATTACAAAAATTAATTCTTCACAATTTTTTTTTAAATTAGGTAAATTTTCAACCAAAAAGATGAATAGTTCATCCAAAAAGGGAATTGTTAAAATTTCAGTTAAAAAATTAATTATGAACAAAAAAATGAACTTTCAACAAAATAGTTCAATCTTCAACCAATAAAATTAATTTTTAACAAAGTAGTGCAACTTTCAACCAAGCAGTTGAATTTTCAACTCAAAGAAGATAAATTCTCAAGAATTATTTAGGAAAATTAATTTTGAACCAAAAAACGAAACGAATTTTCAACACAACAGTTCAATTTTCAACCAATAACAGGAATTTCTACCAAAATAGTGCAACTTTCAAGAACGTAGTTGAATTTTCAAGCCAAAAAAGATAAATTCTCAAGAATGATTTATAAAAATAATTTTGAACGAAAAAAAGGAGGAATATTCAACAAAATAGTTAAATTTTCAAGAAATAAAATAAATTTTTACCAATGTAGTTCAACTCTCAACCAAGTAGTTGATTTTTCAATGAAGAACATTTTAATTTTCTACCAAAAAGACGAATTTTCAACAACATACATAAGTTTTGAACCAAAAAGTTGAATCATCAACAACACACTTAAATTTTCAATCAATAAAATGAATTTTTAACAAAGCCAACCAATTAGTTGAATTTTCGACCAGAATAGATGACTTTTTACCAAAATAGTTTAATTTTCATGCAAATAGTAGAATTTTTAACTAAAAGAGATGAATTCTGAACCAAAAATATAATAGTAGATATTTTAATTTAAAAAATTTAACTTTTATAAGAAAATTAATATTCTAATAAATTGTTACTAAAACTAGCATGAATTCTCTTTTAAGCTATAGGTTCTAAAATTGTTTCAATCCGCAGAAATCATATGTACACAAAAAAAAGTAAAATATGATTCTATAAATTCGTGAACGTCACAGCATCGTTTGCGATTTCGTGTGCATCCGCGACAGAGCGTCAGGATAAAAATGGTGGGGAAAGAGTGCATCGTCCTCCAGGAGAAAGTTTGTTGCAGCACAGCAAAAATAAGAGTACGTGCTCCGGAGTCTAGAATCTAAACTCTAAACTAAAATCTAACCAAAAACCCGAACGACACGATATTATACACCTATCTGAGATAAAATCGAATACGATCCTATCAATGCTCAACTCGCAAATATAATCTTGTCAGTAGGAAACTCTTATGCAATATGCGATCAGTATCAGACCTACTCTTCACAATCTCGGAGATAAAAATTCGCTGGTAACAAGACCTTATCATCGTAATCGAATAAACAAAAGAAAATACACTAAAAAATGATAAAAAGTTTCCGAGATATTAATAATTTGAATAATTTAGAAAAAAACTCACTTCTTAGGATTTCGTAGCGCGGGGCAGAAACCCTTATAGTTTCGGTCGGGTGTCAGTTCGTCCGTCTATCGTACTTTTGTCAGGAGAATCGAGACGAGATTCGAGACGAGGTTCAAGACTAGTTTCGAGACGAGATTGGAAACGAGACTCGAGACTAGTTTGGAGAAGAGATTCGACACGAGACTCAAGATTTTTGAATTTTCAAATTTGAAGATTTCAAGAATTCGAGGCGAAATTCGAGACTAGTTTCAAGACGAGATTCGAAACAAGGTTCTGGAGACGAGATCCGAGGCGAGACAAGACGAGCTTTAAAACGAGATTTGTGTCGAGATTCGGGATGATGCCTTGAGGATTGAGGGGTAAAAGAGGAGTGAAAGGGAGGAGATGGAAAAGGGGTTAGGAAGGGGAAATTTGAACCACCTGATAGGCTACGAGACCCTTTTTTGCAGGTGCATGTCGGCTACTTTGACTAATTTTTTTTATCGAAAATTGCAAAAATTATAAATTTTGTTTAAAGATACGATGGCAACAAAATTTTATTTTCAACTAAAAAGGCGAATCTTTAACAAAAGAGTTGAATATTCAAAGAAAAAATTTTTTTCAGTCAAGATAGAAAAAAATGTCAATACCAAATTGCTGAATCTTCAAGCCAAATAGGCGAATTATCGACAAAACAGTTAAATCTTCCACCTAGAAATATGAATTTTCAACCAAAAAGTTAGTTTTAAACCCAACAGCTGAATTTTCTAACAAAATAATAAAATTTGTAACCGAAAAAGACAAATTTTCAACAGAATAGTTGTTTTTCAACCCAAAGAGATGAATTTTCTACAAAATAGTTGAATTTTCAAGCCAGAAATATGAATTTTCAACAAAAAAGTTCATTTTCAACTAAAAACGATAAACTTTCAACCAAAAAATGAATAGTTAAATTTTCAGTTCAAAAAAGGTTTTTTCTATTTAAAAAAAAACGAATTTTCATGAAAATAGTTGAATTTTTAACCAATGATGCTTAATTCTCGACCATTTGGACTAATATTCACATCCGTCGTTTAAACTGTTTAGTTGAGAGTTTATGTAAGTTGTTGAAAATTCCTCTTTTTTCTTAGAAAATTAATCTTCTTATTTGAAAATTCAACTATTTGGTTAAAAATGTATGTATTTTGTTGATAATTCCTATTTTCCGGTAGAAATTTTTTTTTTAATTTAACTATTTGTTTCAAAATTTGTGTATTTTGTTGAGAATTCATCTTTTTGGTTGAGAAGTTAACTGTTCGGTTGAAAATTCAACTGTTTTGTTGAAAGCTCATTTTTTTAGATTGAAAATTCTACATTTTGGATGACGTTTTTTTTT
>CAKNYM010053094.1:0-69753 GCA_932195095.1 Andricus curvator
TAATCAAACTTTTGTAGAGAGGTCAACATTTTTGAAACCTATAGTAGTAGTGTTCTAGCAGGGGTCGCCCTTCCACAACCCTAACAAACAGAAGTGACCCTGCGAGGTTCTTATGGAGGTATTTGTTCACTTAAACTAGATTTGATTGACATATTATTAGAAATTGTCTACTAATATGTAAATCTGATCTAGTATAAGTAGGTATCCAAGCAATTCCAAATAATATGCAGTAAGACGAATGCCCTGTAAATCATATATACAATTTTTACAATATGTCCGAATCTTTAACATTTGAATATTGTTTAAAGCAGCCACATTTTTTAAACTTGCACACTTGAAGCACGTGAAATTCCTCCAAAAAACTTTCAGTAATATACTTTTGCACTACATTTTCTAGAGAATCATTGATGATTAGAGGTTAGGATTATAGTACTTCACTACACAATTTCACTGTTTTTCGACGTTCAAAAATGTCTTGCCTTCACTTCTACAAACTCATAATATATTTTTATATTCGCGATATGCATGCACACTCAACATTTTAATAAATATTTAGTAGAATGTTAAAGATTTTGATCTCTTATGAAAATGTGATCCTGTGGCGGCAATTCAAAATACGCGTGTAGTTTAATTTTGAAATACCTAAGTTTCGGGGATAAGGAAATCTCAAGTTTTTTAACTGACATAGTATTTTTCCACAAAGAAATTCTTAAGCATAAAGTTTAAAAAATCCTATATTTATTGAAACATTTAAAATTATTTTATTAAATTTTAACATTCAAAAAACATCAGAAGATTAATTTTCAGAAACATATAAATTCAGTGAAAGATACTATAGCGTGAAGAAATTAATTTATATTATTTTCTAAGGCCTTGTTAGAACATACAAAATTTTAAAAACAAAAGGGAACGGGATTTTCGATATTAACATTTTTTTTGAACAATTTCAGAAAAACTAATGTTAAGTTATCTTATGTTACAGAATAACTTTTGAAATCTTCTTTGAGCACGCGAAAAAGTATTTCAATAGCATTTTTTTGCATTTTTCTAAAAACAATACATTTCAGCTTCCTGCTCTTAAATTTTTTAAGAAATTAACAAATAAATGTAGAAAAAAATGATAAATAATTTTGGTAGCTTATGATTGATCATATCTTCACACCATTTCATTGAATCAATTTTATAATATAATTGAAAAAAACCCAAAAAAAAGTGTATTCATTTCTAGTCTAAGTGCAACATATTTCAATTTAACATTAATTAATTAGTAAATTAATAGATTTCTGGTATTCATCTTCAAAAGCCGCTTGAGCTCTTCATTTTGGAAGAATTACTCGGTCAAAGAATTCAATTACATTTTCTTCTCGATTCATTCAAATAGATGACATTTCATACACATACCATAATTCGTTTTATAAGAAGCAAAACGCTGTTTCAAATGTTTAATTAAATCATTAAGGGTTGAAAAAGTTTTTACATGAATGATATGTCGTGCCGCCCTACGGCTTTAAGATACTGTATTTTACAGTTAGCCGGCAAACTTGATTCACCATTTATGATATCCTGGATAAAATATCTAACAGACATATTTTTACCATTATAACTTAGAATATTTACAAATCCCTGTTATATGGCAAAATATTCTGCCATAGATGTCATCAAAGAAAAATTTCTTGGAGAAATTCGGGAGTGGATAATTGCATTTGGTCCAAGAACGATCTTCCTACTGTTCCCAATATTTCAGACGAAATTTCCAAAGTTATGGCTTCAAAATCAACAATTTCATCTAATATTAAAATTTGAACTAAGTCAATTGTTGGTAATAAGGTTTTTGGACAAATTACAATTTTTGAAACATTATTTTCAATGAAGGGTGATAACTTATTCGCTTGAATTAAATTGATATTTCAGGATGGATCGTGAATGAAACCGCCCACCTTGATTTTCAAGTAGTTTGTATGGATTGAAATTATTGTTTTACAATTTTGTTTATTTATTAAGTTCATAAAATAATAGACATCTACCTTCAACACTTGTTGAAAGTTAAATGGATTTTTTATGGTCAAGTGTGATAAATAGCTCTCTTATCACAGCTTGAACCTTAATAGTATATTCCATTACAAGTGGTAGGCGATGGCCTTTTCGTGACAAGTGCAGTGTTTTTAGGACGAGTCGTAGGTGAGGGCACCGAAGGTGCCCGAACCGTAGACGAGTCTAAAAACACTGCACGAGTCAAGAAAAGGGCCTACCACGAGACATGCACGATACTTTTTACAACAAGATCATGAAAAGTGTGAAAAAAACGCTACCTGATCGAAGTTGCGGGGGGGCGGTCCAGGGTGCAGCCCTGGTGGGGGTGCAAGGGGCGAAGCCCCCGCTGGGGGGTTCGGGGGGCAAGGCCCCCGTCTGGAAAAAAACCAACCAACAAACGCGTGACAGCATTCAGAAATAAGGTTATAAAAGCCGGTAGCCTCTCCGCCGCTAGGTGCGCTATAGTTGCTCAAGTCAAAGTTGCGGGAAAATTTAAATTAGATAAATGAAAAATTACTTTTTTATTACAAATTACTAATAAAAGTTTATAGTTTACTCATAAAAAAATGTTATCAGTTTGAAAAGACAAAATTTAATATTTTAAGTACTGATTAGTTTTTATAGCGTATATATTTCTGCACGGTATGTCGCGAGACGAGCGCGCTACAGTTGTCGCTGAAAACATCGACCTATTTCCGTCTTTATCTAACTATCTTCCTTTCACTTATTGTGAAAATGTGGAATGCTTACGAAAAGAGGCCTTTTCGTAAGCATTCCTCATTTCGTACGTTCTTTATTCGCATCGTTCGAAATGCGCCACATTACACACAGATCATAAGTACGAAAACACGCCATTTTCATGATAGTGTTGTAAAAAGAAATAAATAACACCGTGCTGAAAATTCAATGAATTGTCTATCATGAATTGAGAATTGCTTTTTATTGATCACAATAAAGGAATAAAAGGATAAGATAAAAGATGAAAACTGTAGCTATCCTTTAAGGGCTTTAAATTCAGCTATCGAGCATGAAAGTGATTCAATGAATTAAAATTAAAATTCAATTAGTGTTGCTACAAAAGTCACCAAAGGGTCGTAAATAAAGGTCGAAAAAGGTAATGGTTTCGTCTGCAATTGTTAAATTATTTGTATCATTTTTAATTTGCTGAACTTTGAATAACAATTTGAATTTTTCATAATTTTAAAACCTTCACTTGCCACGGCATGCCTGAACGGGAGTTAAATAAAATTTTCATGAACGACTCAGATCTTCGCACGATCTTTGAGTAGAACATAAGTAGAGATTTTTTGGACAAAAATGGATATATTTCGACAAAATCTGTCAACATAAACCTGGTTTAAAGGTTTTTTATACCTTTTTTTCACGAATTTTGGTAACTAAAGCGGCTTTCAAATACTTTTTTCAAAGTTACGTATCCGCGAATCTCTACATTAATTTTTTGGGTCAAAGCACTTGATTTAAACAAAATTTTCCCGCTTATCCGGAGTCGCTATTATATTTTTAGACAGCTGCATAATTCTTTAAAGGTCAAAAAATGGTCTAGTTCTACGCAATTTTCAAAAAATTCTTACAATTTTTTAAAACGAGCTAACGAAACCAGATAAGCGGGAAAATTTTGTTTGAATCAAGTACTTTTAGCGAAAAAACACGTACATTAACTGCACATTTATTTCTAATGCAAATTTAATTGATACAGTCGCTATACGAAAATGTTGTTTTTACCTTCTTTTGAGCTTCTTTTTGAACGACTGCAGCTTAACTTTCGTATTTTTTGTTTGTTAATTTTCATAAATTGAAAATTTCTCCGTCATCACTTTTCTTAAATTTTATTCTCATTGAATTTTATTTGATCATTATGAATTAGCCTTTATATTGCAATTGAAAATAAGAATAACTCGAATAAAGCTGTCAACTTATGGATTTATTTAAATAAGCTTCATATCATCATCAAGTTTTGTACAATAATTTGAAAAATGAATTCTTGAGCACTGGAACTTAATTGTAGTTTTTCAATGTCTTTGTATATTTTGAACAAGAAAAAAACTTAGATATGAGAAGAGTTGAATTCACAAACAGAGAAGGGTTTTAGGGGGGGCTATCCAATAATTCCCCTTCCCATCCACTCTCAAGGGTGAGGTTAATATTAATTTTGAAGTTATTTATTCGCTTTGAATGTTTATTATAAATTATATAAACCAATTCATCACGAATCTTATAAACATAATTAACAAATGTTGAAATAGAAACCATGCTTTTATTTTTACAAGCTGCGTCTTGCATGTCATGGTATAATCATTACTCAAAAAGTATAAAATATTCATAAAATTTTCGAAGTCAAGCATAAACTATGAAAATATTATTTTTAAACAGCAAAATTTAGGCGTCTATTTCCACTCTTTGCGATATTCATATTCCCGGTTCAAATCCGGGCTGTGGCAGATTTTCATCAAAATTTGTATTAATTATAAATTTACTCTATTTAGTTCAATGCTCTAAATTGAAGAACGAATGAACAAATTTATAAATTTTCAAAATGATATCATTTTACGCAATTTTAAGTAAGAAACATTAAAAATTGAAAAATTACAATTTTTTCAAATTGAACTCTTTTTTAATTAGAAGTTAAATTATTTTAATTTTAAATCGTTGTAAATGAATTGATAATAATCACGATTGTTAATAAATTGTTAATAATTAAATTAATTCAATTGTAATGGATACATAAAAACTTGTTTTGAATTATTTTGAAACATTCTCTTAAAACTATATTTTTTTACTAAAAAATTAATTTTTTCCAATTTTATAACTGTTCAATTTTTATTTATTCATCAAAATTTGCATCCGTTTAAAAATATTCTTAAATATTCTGTTAAAATTAATTTTTCAAAATAAAAATCATTCGAAATTTTCCCAGGAATCTTAAGACAATATTTCGACGATTTGTATTATCTTAAATAAAACCTTTCAAAATCCTTAAAAGCTTGAAAATTTTATTTGAACACTTCTAAATATCTCCTCAACTTACTCGAATTTTTTCTAAATGAATACTCAACATTTTCAACATTTTCACTTGCAAATAAAATTTGTTTAATTACAACAATTAAAATTAACATTGTAACATTCAAAGTTTAAGTTGAGCTCTCTGAAATTTTAACGATTCAAGACTTTCTGTTTTAAACAATTCAGTTTCAAATTGTTTAGTTTTTAATATTTCATTTATACTCGTTCATTCAAAATGAACAGTCAAACATTGCTGACTATTAAAAAAATGCTCTTTTTCTTAATTAAAAATTTTCAAATTGAACTCGTTAACAATTGTATATTTTAGACTCAAACAACAGATAGTTTATAAAGTTTCAATCGGAAGTTTACATTTGATTAACTACTAAGGCTTCTGAATTTAAACAGTGCAATTTTTAACGTCAAAATCTGTAAATTGTTTAATTTTATCAGATTCAGAATCGCCCTATAAAATCAATTAATTATGGTTCAATCGCGAATACACGAACTACAGTTTAGTTTTTAAAATCATTATTTAATTTATATTTACAGTTGATCAACTTGAAAAATTTTTTGTCAAAAAATTTCAGTTTCAAAAGATATTAATCTTGTATTGTGTAAGTCGTCAAAACTGCATTTTAACATTCTTCTAATAGAAAATGTACCTTTAAAAATGAAGATGTAGAATGGAAAATTTTGAGTGTAAAAGATTTTAGAATTCCACATTGTAAACTGAATGATTTCATAATTGAAAAAGTTAACAACTAAACTAAGCATTTAAAACAAAATTTGAAATCAAACTTATTTTAAATTGCATTACATATCTTGTGATATGAAATTTGTGATATTTCAAGTGATTGGATAGATTTTTCTTCGAAAAACTTGTAAAAATACCGGTCAAAAAATAAATTCACTGTCATTTCTCGCTCTAAAAAAATTCTGATCATCTTCTGGTTTCCCGGCCCAGCGCCCACCCTGAGTTATGATATTTCAGAATATAATTATGCTTCTCGAATGATAATATGTATTTGGTGCTTAGTAGCTTAACAATTTTTCTTCAAAGAAACAATTAAAATAATATATAGTTTAATAATTCTGAAATTGAGCGATTCGACCCTTTATAATGATCAGTTCCGCCATCTCTCATGATCGGTTCGACTCTCTATGACGCTTGAGTCGACCGTCTGAGATGACCAAGTCGAAACTCTGAGATGATCGATTTGAACCTCTTGTTTTAATCTTCTAGAGATAGCCGCTTTAGCCATCTTCAAGGGCTGTCCTATAGTTGACCCTGCAATATAGTCTGCCTGAACATCTAGATGGCCAAAATGACCTTCCATTTTTCTCCGTGCAGGCTCCGATTCGTCAGAATTCGCCAGCGCGAATGCAGTTAAAAACTGGCCTATTCAATAGAAATCTCAAGGTATAACTAACGCGCAGGGGCATGTAGGATCTGTTGTAAATATACATTAATGATTCCCGTAGCTCAGTGTTGTCCTCTGGACTTATACACTTGAGGTCGCTGGTTCGAGACACGAGGCATGCAATTTTTATCAATTTTTGTTTAAAATGACCTTGAACACGAATTAAGGCAAATTGACACGCATTCAATTCGCGATGGCTCAGTTCGTTTCAACGAATCAGAGAGCAGAATTCGGGCGAATTTAAACATGTTAATTCGCCGCAATCCTCCCGAATTAGTTTCTTTTTGCTGGCATAGTAAACTTCAATTATCTTATTTGAAAAAAATAAATAATTGGCACCTGCCAACTTCATACTTCTCCCACGTGATTTTAAAGTCATGATATCCGGATTCCATTGCTTGTTCATTGTAGAATCCCAAACCACGCTGATGAAATATTATCTTCAGTCAAATTGGTTTTTGATCATTTATGTTTATCCTTTTTTTATATTTTATTTTTATATTTTTTGATTAAGAGAGATGATTTCCATTATAACTAAATGCGAGAATTTTCGTTGTTTTCAAGTCGAAAAATTTTTGAGAGAAAGAGTACAAACAAACAAAAAGTTTACGAAAATTAAGCTGCAGTCGTTCGAAAAGAGTCCGAACAGAAGGTAAAAACGACATTTTCGTATAGCGACTGTATCAAATAAATTTGAACTAGAAATAAATGTTATTAAATAAATTAGTTACGAAATTAGTGAAAAAAGTTATGGAAAATCTTTAAACCAGTTTTATCTTGACAGAGCTCGCCGAAATATTTCTATTTTTGTCCAAAACATACCTATTTATGTTCTACTCAAAGATCCTGCAAAGATCTTACAAAGAATTTACCTTACGCTTTCTACTTTATCGTCAGTAGTGCAAGTATCGCAGTTATATTTAAGATCGGATGAGTTAACAAATTTAAAAGTTGCGGATGTAACAACATCAGAATTGATGGATTTTTTTGAAGCTCTTCAACACCCCCAAAATCATTTTTCCAAAAACATCCCTTAACATTTGAAAACTACCCATAAAACCAAAAGTACTGATTAAGTGCAAAAAAAAGTACTGCATCTGTTTGGAATGTTTCCTTGCTGTTCGAAAACATTAAAAATTTTTCCAAAAACCACTCCTAACACTCGAAACTCACCCCGTAAGAAAATTTGCCATTGAACTGAGAATGAAGTATATCAGCAGTTTTCGCTTTTCTCGAACCGTGCTCAGTCAGTGTATGCCCAATGTGCTAGCATTAAGGGCTTTTGCATAACCCCGTGCGCAATTTGTCAAGAACAACCACCTTCACTGAAAAACTACCCTTAAGAATAAATATACTCTCAAAATTGAAGTGAGTACAACCGAACTGAGAAATCATTTCAGGCTCTCCAACACCCCCAAAATCAATTTTCCAAAATGATCCCTTAATGTTGGAAAACTATCCCAAAAACCTAAAGTACTTATTAAGTGCAAGAAAAAGTATTGCATCTGTTCGGAATATTTCCTGGCAATCTGAAAACATCAAGAATATTTTCAAAAACCACCTCTAACACCCGAAAACCACCCCGTAAAGGATTTGAAATTAAAGTGAAAATATAGTAGCGCTAGCAGTACCATCGTAAGAATATTTATTGCATCAACTTTTTTTCACAGGAATTGAGGGCTCCTTAAAGGCTCTTGCATGGCCCCAGGACCAATTTCTCAAAAACGAATCCTCTATCATGGAAAAACTACACTAAATAGTAGATATGCTGTAAACATAAAAGTGATTATATCAGAATTAGGGACTCTTTTTAGGCTTTCGAACACTCCTGAAAATAAAAAAAAATGATTAAGTGCAATAAAAAGAATTGCATTAGTTCGGAATAATTTTTAGCAGTGTGAAAGTGTCAAACACTTGCGGAAACCAATCCTAACGCTTAAAATCCATTTCACTCGAAACAGCGTCTAACGCTATTAGCATTTTGTTATAGAATGCTTTAAGAATTACTAAACAATTTGTTATTCAATTTTTACAGATTTGATAGTAAAAAGTTCTTCTTTGTTGTAAAAAGAAGTGCAATTTTACTGGCAACATCTACGATTCAAATAAAGGCTGCTAAGTGTTTAATTTTCAAGATAAATTAGAGAAGAGGATATCTAATAAACCTTAGTTATTTTGTTTGGAGTGAGAAGCTGCACTAAGCCCCTCATGTTTTAGGATGAAAAATACAGAAAATTGCTTTTTGCAATAAGAGGTCTCCGAAATACCTTTTGTTTGGAAGATAAAAAAGTCTCCTGATTACGAATTTTTTTGAACAATTTTAATATTCATTAACAACTAAAATGTATAAAACTAGTTTTAGCATCTCTCAGCGAAAATAAAACTTTTTTGCTTCTTGCACTTTTTCCGTAGGATGAATTTTTTGCAATTTACAGCGTTACAAACAAATGATTTTTTGAAACAGTTGACACATTTGCACAGTTGTAGTTTAGAATCTATTCCTCAAGAAAATTTGAAAGTTGTGCATTGTCTATATCGAGGTTAGATCTCTTGAAACCAAAAAAATCTTCCGATCGGAAGGAAAATTCTCTCCGTGATTTGTTGTTAAAATTTTCTATTTTTAAGAGGAAACCATCAAGATTTTTTATTTGTTAATAAAAAACCATGCAGTCCAAACTAATTTGAAACTCGAAACAGACTAGGTCGCGTTAAAAATTTTTCAATATAGCCTTATTGTTCCGATAGAGCTAAAAATTTTAAGCCATTGCATCAGTTTATTAGAATGTTAATGTTATTAGTTAAGTTTTAACAATTTTGATGCAGGGAGAGAACAAAGTATCTATTGCGTAAGAAAAAAGCTACAAAAAAAAAACTTCTTGACACTCAAGTTCATCTTTATTCAAGGCAAATTATTTTTCCAAAGTTTGCTACATAATTGAAATGTTCTGTGTTGTTTCTGTGTCGTTTTAAGACCGTAAAAGGTTCTCATGTTTCTGAACTTTATTAAAAAAACAATGAGAAGGCAATGTTTTTCATTTGGAGACAGGCTACGTCATGTCTAGATTTTTACAATATGACCTTCTTATTGTGTCAATAGAGTCAAGAATGTCACACCGTCTGTGGTTTTACTGGAATTTTCCATTTTCCACGTTTTCAATTTGAATAGCCTTTTTTTAATTATTATATAGAGTCCTAAGTACATTTTTTTTATCAAGCAATTAGTTGCTTTCCACTACTGAATTAACAAATATATCAAGTAATTGAATCATCAATATTCTACTAATCTTTAGTGGCTCACTTTTGGCTAATCGAATCTGTCAAATTTCACTACTCATTACTTAAATATTACCAATTTTTATTCAGCGATACCACAAAGTATCTTTTTCATCAGAAAAAAAGCAATATGTACAATTAAAATCACCTTCTTTAGGCTCTCAATTTCATGAATATTCAAGACGATGCTTATTCAAGAAAAATAATTTCCACGAAGTTTGCTTTATAATTACAATTTTCTATGGAAAATAAGAAAAATATAAGTAAGAAAACAATTTTCCAATCAAAAACAAAACTCTATGAAAAAGTAGTGCATGCAGATTGCAGACCCGCAATAGGTATAATTAATTTTGACTTCATTGATCCATTGTTTTGTAAAGTTTCTGAAAAAATCCTTTTTTTTCTTATCTTTGTTCAAACAATTTGGAAGACAATGATTTTAAATTGGGGCAGGCTACGTCACGTTTAGAATTTCACAATGTGACCTTCTCATCATTTTAATAGAGTTAAGAATGTAACATCATCGGGTTATTTTATTAAACTTTTCTATTTTGCACTTTTTCCATTTGTATAACCTTTTCTTAGTTATTATATACGTCTGGTGGTTAGCTACGGCAGCGCCACTAATTTGGAACTATTGGAAAGAAATTTGAATTTGAATTCAATGTTCACGAAAAATCTTTTGGTAAATAATGAATTTTAAACCGAAGATTAACATTTGAGGTATCCTACAGGCGTATACAGTCCTGAATGAATTTATTTATTTTTATCAAGCAATGAGTTGCTTTCCCCTATTGCATTTGGAAAAATCTCAACTAATCGAATTATTAATGTCCTACTAATCTTTGATGACTCACTTTTCACTAATCTAATCTGTAAAATAACACTGGTAATTAGGTAAATTCTACTAATTTTAATTTAGAGAGACCTCAAAGTATCTTTTGCACTAGGAAAAAATCTATACAATTAAAAAAACACTTCTTTAGGTACTCAAGTTCATAATTTTTTGGCTGATGCTTATTCCAGGCAAATCATTTTTAAAAAGTATGCATAATAAATTAATGTGTTGATCGATATTGATTCCATATTGATCGATTATGATTTTATTATTTTTATTATTGTTATTTTTATTTTGTTATTTATTATTATTATATTACTATTATATATAATATATTTTTATTTATTTTATTCATTTTAGTAACATTAGCTCATATTTCGCTAATCGAATCTCAAATATTTCACTGATAATTAGTTAAATCTTACCAATTTTAATTCAGAGAGCGAAAAAACCTTAAAACTAAAATATGCTTCTGTAAGCACACTGTTCTGCATTTTTTATTAATCTTTGGTACAAAATAAATGTTTACTCTCGTGACGTTTACTCTTACGGTGAGTTAGTATTTATTCACAGCCTTATAGGCAATATATTTTTCATAAATCAATTATATTTTTTTTAAATATAAGAATTTTTAAAATATTTAACTCACTGCGTATTGCGCTAAAACTTATAAATGTTACATTGAGCCTGAAAAGTACAGACCAAGGTCAGTGGAGTCATGATAATAAAATAATAGTAAAAAGTCGAGTCTCGCTCAGGTGATTGCAACGAACTTAATTTTTACAAGTACTGTTACCTAATTATAAAAATATTGTAAAAAATTTATAAACTAATACAACTTTGGCATGAAACATGCAAAAATGTATTCTCTCTTGAAATTTTTCCGCATGACGACGTAATGTCAGCGATTTAGCTGGCGATATTTTTCGGAATAGTACGTGCCCAAAAATCCCCAAAAAGAAAGTATTAGATTGTTCGAATCAGAAATCTACGTGAATTTTTTTCGTCCATTTTACTTTTTTTTTTTAAACCTGCGTAAGAAAGGCAATTTGTAAATGATTGGTAGACCTGGATGATTTTTTATCAACAACAGAAAAGTCTGGGCTATTTACTCTCAAAATTCGCAATTTTTTAACAACAATTTACGGCGAGAATTTTTCATTTGATCGGAAGATTTTTTTTGGCTTTCGAGAGATCTGAATTCAATATAGATAATGCACATGTTTTATATTTTCCTGAGCAATAGATTCTGTGGTACAACTACGCAAATATGTCAATTTTGTGAAAAAAACTGTTGGACCGTCAATTGCAAATGATTTATTCTACGAAAAACCCGTAAGAGACAGAAAACTTTCATTTTTGCTCAGTGATGCTAAAAATAATTTTACAGTTTTTTTTTTTGTTAAAAAGGTATGAAATTGTTGGTACAAAAACTGACCAGGATTTCGAAAAAATAACCAAGATATTTGTAATCATTGGCATTTTTCTGACCTTTTAAACAAAAGTTATCTCGGGGACCTATTAGTGCATACAAAAATGTTAATGGCGCCTCGATTATTTGAAGGAATTTTTCTTTGGCATTTGTGATCTAGAATTAAATTTAGTTTTTCGACTTTGAGTTTCAATGTTGTGGCAGTGTCGCGATGATTGCAAGATTGTTTCCTTCTGTTTTAGGTTCATTAAGATTTAAAATTTTGTGAATGATTTAAATTAAATAACTATAATGATAACAATGTTAATTCTAATTTGAGCTGAAACAATCTATTTGTTCACGTAAGAAAATATGTATCTGAATTAAGTATTACGACTGAACTACAAACTCCTTTATTGCACTCTCGCTTGGTTTAGGTCAAAGAAATATTTATTTGCATCAATCGGATATTTTTTTGCTTCAAATATTCAAGAATTTGATCTGGGGAAATAGTTATTTAGGCATATAAAAATTTGATTGACTTTAAAATACATTTCTGTTCATCAATTCGCATTTCCTCAGTTCAAAGAAATATTCTCATTCGTGGCATATTCATTTGGAAAAATGAAACAATGTTAACTTAATCGTATTCGAATTTCTTTGACAGAAGTAAATAATTTTTTCGTTTCAAAGGTTTTGAAATAATCAGAACTTTCAGTTACTTCAGCCAAGTGATACAAACAAAAAAGTATATTATTTGGAAAACATTTTCAACCATGTTGAAAATGTAACTGTTTTTGGTAGATTTTTAGTGTTTTTCTTTCAATTCAACAATTTAGTTGAAAATGAATCTTTGTAAGTTGGAAATTAGACTATATGGTTGAAGATTCAACTATTTTGCTAAAAATTCAATTATTTTGTATGAGAGGAGCTCTCTTCCTCGTATGAGACAAGATTCTGTTCCTCATATGAGAGAAGCTTCTTTTATAAAATAATTTTATAAAATTATTGAAAAGGTCTAACGAGAATCGTGAACGTCAATGAATGAATAACTGAAAACAAGTTAATGGTACTAATACGTCTATAACTGAGAATTTCAAAGTTATGAATTGTGGAGAGAGTGACAAACTTATCAAAGTTCCCCATTAAAAAAAAATAATAACATGCCATGCGAGTAATAAATGAAGCCCTCAGAGGAAAAATGTGACACAGAAAGTTTTGAGGAAAAACAGTAAAGAAAAAGTTCCGAGGAAAAAAAGTAACCGAAAAAGTTCAGAAGAAAAAAGGTAAACAGAATCGCGAGGTAAAAATGTTACTCGGAAATATGCGAGGAAAAACGTTATAGAAATTTGAGGGACAAAATGTAGTAGAAAAAGTTCCGAGGTCAATATGATCAGGTCCATGAGGCTAGCACCTCCACAATCGAATTTTGCGATTTTTCATAGCTCAGAATTTTGGGCTTTTTAGGGCTTTTTTTGGGACCCAATTAAAATTTTTAGGCTCCTTTACTTATTTCAAAAAATCAATTTTCTTGTGGAGGTGCTAGCTTACATTAACCTAGCACCTCCACTTCCTAAAACCACAAAATAATAAAAATGCAATTCCACCAGAATTGAAAGCTTTTTTTAGGCTCTTGAAATCCGCAAAAAAATTTTCCCCCGAAACAACCCTTAAGTTCAAAAATCAACCCCCTTCAAAAAATTTAAATTTTTCACAAAGGACCCCGCACCAAATGTACAGAAAAAAGCCTTATGATAAAAAATTCTAAAAAAAATTTTTTCTTGTATTTTCGAACCTGCAAACTAAAAATTCGAAAGAAAAATGTCAGAAAGATGGACAGTTTTTAGACAAACACTTGTCCAAAGTTTCGATTTTTACATGTATTTTAATGGAAAAATGCTTATTTTAGCAAAATGTTTTTTTTCCTCAAAAACGCTATGATAGATTTGACTAAAACTTTTATATTTTGACGATCAGGCGTACCGAATCAAAAGATTCATACCCACGAACTAGAAATATTAACGATTCTTTGGGTATACAGCATGTTTTTGGGGGTGTTTTGTACCCTAAACATCCAAGTAACATATGTAAATAATCATTTCTTAGTAACTAAAATAAATAGAGATTTTTATTCATCTTCTACGGCATGAAACGACTTTTCAATAAGTGGAGTAAGCGTACCTAGCAAGAATATGTTTTGACTTAATTTTAGGGGATGTTTTACCATCCCTTAAACAATGAGTCTTAAGTTCCTAACGCATTAATCAATAACGAAAAATAATTTTATTTTTAAATGCATGAAAGCTGATATTTTATGACATAAAATAGTCGCGTACAACCCTAAAAACTTCCTGAAGCACTTTCAACCCCTTATCAGATATAAAACCCACCCAAACTACCCCTAAATATTTTTAAAATTCAACAAAACCAACCTAATTCAAAAATCCGCCCAATTTTTGCTGATAATAATTTCAATTGATGCAAAAGGGGCACACATAAAGTCCCAACCCTTCAGCAGATGTAGAACTCACCCCAGCCACCCCCGAATATTTTAAAAGTTCAATAAAATCACCCTAATTCAAAAATACGCCAGGTTTTTCTAATAATGTTTTCAGTTCATGCCAAATGGACAAAAAAGTGTCTCAATCCCTCAGCACATATAGAACTCACCCCAGCAACCCCTAAATATTTTTAAAATTCAATACAATCACCCTAATTTCAAAGTACACCAGGATTTTTCTGAAAATGTTTTCAGTTGATGCCAAATCTAAAATGCCAAAACTAAAATGATCATTTTCCATTAAAAAACATGTAAAAATTGAACCTTTGATAAGTGCGTATCTGGAAACTGTCCTTTCTTCTTACTTTTTTGAATTTATTGAATTTTTAAAATATAAAAAAATATTTAGACTTGGATGAGTTCCACATATACTGAGGTGTTGAGACTTTTTGTGTGAACCGTTCGCATCAATTGAAAAAATTATCATCAAAATCCTGGATTATTTTGGAATTGGGCGGTTTATATTGAATTTTAAAAATATTTAGGGGTGACTGGGGTGAGTTCTATACGTACTGAGGTTTTAAAACATTTTTTTGCCCATTTGGCATCAACTGAAAACATTTTCAGAAAAATCTTGGTGTACTTTGAAGTTAGGGTGATTGTATTGCATTTAAAAAATATTTAGGGGTTGCTGGGATGAGTTCTATATGTGCTGAGGAATTGAGACACTTTTTTCTCCCTTTGGCATCAACTGAAAACATTATCAGAAAAACCTGGCGTATTTTTGAATTAGGGTGATTTTATTGAACTTTTAAAATATTCGGGGGTGGCTGGGGTGAGTTCTACATGTACTGAAGGGTTGGGACTTTATGTGTGCCCCTTTGGCATCAATTGAAATTATTATCAGCAAAAATTGGGCGGATTTTTGAATTAGGTTGGTTTTGTTGAATTTCAAAAATATTTAGGGGTAGCTTGGGTGAGTTTTATATCTGATAAGGGGTTGAAAGTGCTTTAAGAAGTTTTTAGGGTTGTACGCGACTATTTTCTGTCATAAAATATCAGCTTTCATGCATTTAAAAATAAAATTATTTTTCGTTATTGATTAATGCGTTAGGAACTTAAGACTCATTGTTTAAGGGATGGTAAAACATCCCCTAACATTAAGTCAAAACATATTCATGCTATGTACGCTTACTCCACTTATTGAAAAGTCGTTTCATGCCGTAGAAGATGAATAAAAATCTCTATTTATTTTAGTTACTGAGAAATGATTATTTACATATGTTACTTGGATGTTTAGGGTACAAAAACACCCCCAAAAACATGCTGTATACCCAAAGAATCGTTAATATTTCTAGTTCGTGGGTATGAATCTTTTGATTCGGTACGCCTGATCGTCAAAATATAAAAGTTTTAGTCAAATCTATCATAGCGTTTTTGAGAAAAAAAAACATTTTGCTGAAATAAGCATTTTTCCATTAAAATACATGTAAAAATCGAAACTTTGGACAAGTGTTTGTCTAAAAACTGTCCATCTTTGTGACATTTTTCTTTCGAATTTTTAGTTTGCAGGTTCGAAAATAAAAGAAAAAATTTTTTTTAGAATTTTTTATCATAAGGCTTTTTTCTGTACATTTGGTGCGGGGTCCTTTAATCCCGGCGTATTTTTGGGCCTTTTTGGGCTCCTCGAAAATACCCACTCCGATTTTTGGGCTTCAACCCTCAACGTTAAAAATCAACCCCTTTCGCCCACGCAGATATGACTTTGTCAAAACATAATCTTTTTCAGAAATGTACAGTGTGGATAGAGACTTTGATTTTTGGGCTCCTCGAAGATACCCACTCCGATTTTTGGGCTTCAACCCGTAAAGTTAAAAATCAACCCCCTGTCCCAAACAGATATGACTTTGTCAAAAAATCACCTTTCTGATAATTTCACAGTGCAGATAGAGTCTTTGATTTTTGGGCTCTTTGAAAATACGTACTCTGAATTGTTGGGCTCCAACCCTTAAAGTTAAAAATCAACCCCTTGGTACCACGCAGATATGAATTTGACAAAAAATAATCTTTTTCAGAATTTTACAGTGTGGATGGAGACTTTGATTTTTGGGCTCCTCGAAAATACCCACTTCGATTTTTGGGCTCCAACCCTTAAAGTTAAAAATCAACCCCTTGTACCACGCAGAATTGACTTCGACAACAAATAATCTTTTTTAGAATTTTACAGTGTGGATAGAGTCTTTGATTTTTGGGCTCCTCGGAAATACCCGCGCTGATTTTTGGGCTTAAATCCTTATCGTTAAAGATAAACCCCTTGGAACCACGCAGATATGACATTGTCGGAAAATAATCTTTTTGAGAATTTTACAATGTAGCTAGAGTCTCTGATTTTTGGGCTCCTTGAAAATATTCACGGTGAAAAATCAGAGGCTCTAGCCACATTGTGAAATTATGAAAAAGATTATTTTTTGATAAAGTCATATCTACTTGGTACTAAGGGGTTGATTTTTAACGTTAAGGGTTGGAGACCAGAAATCGGAGTATGTATTTTCAAGGAGCCCAGAAATTAGAGCCTCTATGTACACTGTAAAATGCTCAAAAAGATTATTTTTTGACAAAGTCATATCTGCGTGGTAACAAGGGGTTGATTTTTTACGTTAAGGGTTGGAGCTCAAAGATCGGAGTGGGTATTATCGAGGAGCTCAAAAATCAGAGACTCTAGCCACATTGTAAAATTCTCAAAATGATTTTTTTTTTTGACAAAGTCATATCTGCGTGGTTCCAAGGAGTTAATCTTTAACGGTGAGGGTTGTGGCTCAAAAATCAGAGTGGAAATTTTCGAGAAGCCTAAAAATCAAAGTCTCCATCCACACTGTGAAATTCAGAAACAGATTATTTTTTGTCAAAGTCATATCTGCGTGGTACCAAGGGGTTGATTTTTAACTTTAAGGGTTGGAGCCCAAAAATTGGAGTGGGTATCTTCGAGGAGCCCAAAAATCAAAGTCTCTAGCCACACTGTAAACTTCTGAAAAGATTATTTTTGACAAAGTCATATCTGCGTGTTACCAAGGGGTTGATTTTTAACTTGAAGGGTTGAAGCCTACAAATCGGAGTGAGTATCTTCGAGGAGACCAGAAATCAGAGACTCTAGCCACATTGTAAAATTCTCTAAAAGATTATTTTTTGACAAAGTCATATCTGCATTGTGCAAAGGGGTTGATTTTTACCGTTAAGGGTTGAAGCCCAAAAGTCGGAGTGGGTATCTTCGAGCAGCCCAAAAATCAGAGACTCTAGCCACATTGTAAAATTCTTAAAAACATTATTTTTTGACAAAGCCATATCTGCGTGTTTCCGAGGGGTTTATCTTTATCGATAAGGGTTGGAGCCCAAAAATCAGCGTGGGTATTTCCGAGGAGCCCAAAAATAAAAGTCTCTATCCACACTGTAAAATTCTAAAAAACATTATTTTTTGTCAAAGTCATATATGCGTGGTACCAAGGGGTTGAATTTTAACTTTGAGGGATGGAGCCCAAAAATCGAAGTGATCATCTTCGACGAGCCCAAAAATCAAAGTCTTTATCCACACTGTAAAATTCTAAAAAAAGATTATTTTTTGACAAAGTCATATCTGCGTGGGAGAAAGGGGTTGATTTTTAACGTTAAGGGTTGTTTCGAGGAAATTTTTTTTTGCGGATTTCAAGAGCCTAAAAAAGGGCCAAAATTCTGATAGGATTGCATTTTTATTATTTTGTGGTTTTAGGAAGTGGAGGTGCATGATAGTGTAAATAATTATGATGCAACTACCCAACTACCCAAGAGTAATCAAATATAAGGTGACAAGCATGATAAGGTGCTGATAATAAACATTCTATCTAGGCTGTTATCGGAGCTGCGAGCCGTGATACATAGTTACAGAGTGGTGATATTTTCGGAGGTTAACTTTAACTGAAATTGAAATCTTACATAAAGAAAATAATAACTCACGCACATGTAGGAGTATAAAAATTTATTTCCTCTTATATGTAATGTCGTGCAAAACTTTCTGGAAATCTATTTTCCAATAGGTTGAACAAGCACTCTAGTTTTAATAATAATAAACTGTAGATTTTGTCTTAATTATTGAATGAAAGGTGATAAAAGTACCCTTTTTATGGGCATAAATGAAAGAAATGTGTTAATTTCATTAGAAGTAGTTTGAAAAAACGTCAAATGTTAGTGTTTCCGGAAAATATCAATCAATTCGGAAATAATCATTTTTTAATTGTTTTTGGGCTCATTTTAAAGATAATTTTCTGCAAGTCTGTTAGAATACTGTTCTATTAATTTTATTTTAATTCAATTATGAAAACCTGACTTTATATCAATATTGATAAGTTCTTTAAATTAATCAGTGTGCTGAATGTAAACTTAACAATTGTCATTGTTCAATTTTTTTTTAATTTTTAAATGACATTTTTCAATTTAGATTTCTCAAGAAACAACTTATAATCGCTAAATCGTACTGTTTTTAAGTTAAAATTGTTTGAAAATGATATAATTTTGAACACTTACAAATTTCTTGATTGATTGTTCAAACTATTTTAGTTCTTGAAACGCAGTCTCTTCCTGGAGCTTTGTTTATAAAATATTAATGCGGGCCGATATGATTTCTCTGAAAGAACTCTGGAGACGCCTCGGGAGACGCTTTGAGGTTCGCTATGTCTGTTATAATAATTTAAAAGAAGAAAGTAAAAATTATATATTTGAAAATAAACAAATTAAAATTGAATTAGTTTAAATAAAATAAGATTCGAATTATTAAAATTGCAGAGTGCTGAATTTAAACTTAAAATTGTAATTGTTTTATTTTTTTTCATTTTTGATTTACAAGTGACATTCTTTAATTTTGATGTTTTAATAACAATGTAAAATCCTTTAATTGTAGTGTTTCAACCTAAAATTGTTTAAAAATGATATAATTTTGAACACTTAAAAAATGTATTAATTCATTCTTCAAACTATTTTATTTCCTAAAACGCATTCTCTCCTTTGCCTGCTTAGTCAAGCTTTATTTATAAAATACCGATGCGGACCGATATGAGTTCTCTGAAGGAATACATAGTGTCGCACTTATGTGGCGCATCTACATTTAGAATTAGGCTAATTATATTTCATGAAGAAGAATAATAAAAATTGGAATTTCATTATGGAAAATTCATTATTATGACACTTATCATTATTATTACACATCTAAGTACTCAAAACTTATAAGAAAAATATTGAAAATTGTTTCTTTTTTTCAAATAAGATACAGCATATGTTCCTCCTGTTAGTCTTTAACTACTTGGCGAGAATTATTTAATTTTTAATCGATGAATGACGAGTTTCCAAGTATTTTGTGAATAATTTAAAATTGTTTAAACAATTATTATTCGGTTAAAAAATATATTTTTCTCTGCAAGTCGTGGAAAATTATTATTTTCGAGATATAAATACCAGAGAATAATAACTTTTTACAATTTAAGGGAGAAAAGATTTTTTAAACAAATGGAAATTGTTTAAATAATGAACAATGATGTAAAAAACAAAACATATTCTTCGAGAGAGGGAGAGAGAGAGACTGAGTGGCTCCTTTCGGTGGGTGAAGAGAAGCAAGCCTCCGGTCTGTGACATAAGACACAACGCGTGTGTCAGAGGCTTGCGTTACATTTTCCAGCCATGGTATCATTTAAATCAGGCGCGACTC
This sequence comes from Andricus curvator, assembly GCA_932195095.1. Taxonomy (NCBI): domain Eukaryota; kingdom Metazoa; phylum Arthropoda; class Insecta; order Hymenoptera; family Cynipidae; genus Andricus; species Andricus curvator. The sequence goes on from CAKNYM010053094.1 coordinate 20,224, forward strand.
CCCATATCGAGGTCTAAGATGCTTATACATCAAAAACAATGGAACTTCTAATTTGATAGCAACTATAAAAATTCGTGCATACCTCACGAAAGTCCAGCAGAATGAGTTCAAGGCAGTACTGAATCAGCAGAAATTAAGATCTCAGCTGAGAATTGAGTTCGACTTTTACTAACAGATTCAAGTTTAGATTGAGTTATATTTTTTGAAACTGACTCAGCATTGTTTTTAAAATGAATTTTATTAAATCGATACGTGAGGCAAATGATAAATAAATCGGGTTTTGGGTTGGACACATTGACATAACCCCAAATTGGAAAAATGTTTATGAAAGCAGAAAAAATATAGAGGCTATCAATTTCAATGTAATTTAAAAAAAGGCACCAACACACACAAATACACACATTTATATACCTATATACTATATATAATAAAAATTTGTTTCAAACATAATTATTTTTCTAAAAATAATTATTTGACATTTGTTTTTCCTTTAAACCTCTATAACATATAATAATCTGTATCAGATCTCAATAAACAATGGCTCATTTTGTTCTTTGAAACATTGTTTACAATATTTTTCTTGCTGCATTTTGTAAGCAAAATAATTCGTTCATGAAACAAATTCTAAAATAATTGTTTTTATAAAAATTCGTCGAGTGTAATTGTAAAGAATGCTTCACAGAGCAAAATGAGCTATTGTTTATCAAGATCGAATGAAACTTGCATTTATTGAAAAGGATTGTTGTATGATTTGCAATAGAATTTTTAAATAATATTTTATCTACTCTTGAAAGTGGAACATGAAAAATAAGGTTTAAATACTTTATTTTTGAGAAAATTGAAAGATAAATAAATATTATATAGTTATATTATTTGTTACCGAAACTTTTTTACATTGAATTTAAATCTACTTAAATATTTAGATGAATGATAAGAAAAATAATTATTTTCTTTAGATGCTTCTTGAGAACAAATTGACGTAATTTAATTCTCTTCGCAGCAGCTTGTAGTGCAACTTGAAAATGAAAAAAATACCGTACATTTATCGAAAGAACTAAAAAGTTTATTTTCTCAAAGAGGCCGTCTTTGAATTTTTCTTGATATTCTTTTTAATTCATAGTGATGTGAGGGATCTATCCAATGTGTTTCGTGCTCTCTAAAGTATTCCTTTATATAGAAAATTTTATTTATTTGTCTTACAAAACAAATTTTTCAAAATATTAATTCCTTTTTTAGATATTCTTGGTTTCGAGTCCTTAAAAAGCTAACATTTTATGCATATTTACCAAATATACAGTTCAAAAATTTAGGAATATCAGATCTTTTAGATTTAGATTTAGTTGAAAAGTTTTTTTAGAGAAGTCTTTCTGTTGTTTTGTTCCTTCCTTTTTTGTCAATAATCGAGGCAGGATTTAATTGTCAGATGATATACACATTAATGTGTTAATACACACGACGTCTTACTTGTTATTTAGGCTGTGAGTTAAAAAAAAAATATTTATTGTATTTGAGTGTTTTACTCTTTATTATCAATTTCACATCTAATGTTTTTATTATATTGATGAAGGGTCTTTATTTGAATGAAAAGTCGCCACCTATTTTTTCCAATATAATAATTTTAAACGAATTCTAATTTCCTTTTTACTGAATGATAATTTAGAGACATTTACCGGTAAATCCCTGAATCCATAAAAGATTGAAAGTAGAAAAAGTAATAATTCATTGCATAACTTTTAAACTATGTCCCATACCATAATTTCCTCTTCAGGGTAAAAAGTAGACATAATAACGAGATTAGTTAGATTTTTTTTATTAGAAAGGGCAAAATTTACTACACAAACCCATATTTAAAATTTAAAATTAAATTATTCTCACTGAAGCAATAACATTAGTTTATAAGCTTGAAATATTTATTTAGTTCCAAGCCTAAAAATGAGAGGCATTCCTCTAATAGGAAAAGTTTACTAAAATTGTTATGAATTTACAAATTTTCGATTTATTAAACGCTTCATAAAAGTTTGTTTGAATGTCTACTTTTCCAATTTTCAATAGCTTAAAATTTATTCGAAAATGTAGACAGTCTAATCTCGATTCTTGCCCCATAATACATTTTTTCAAATTTATCGAAACTTCTTTCGAATCAGAAGTATAAAATTTCGGTGAAAAGTAGAATATTCACTACACAAAGTGAACACAATCATAGAAAAACAGTCTATGTTTAAAAAATCGTACTAGTAATTTTTTAACGAGTGTTAATCAAACTAGCTGCTTCAAGGACTTATCGTATTGAAGTAAAGTCTATGTACAAACATATTTTTATAACATGCGAATTATCTAGTTCATTCGTGGTAACGTTACTAAAAATAATTTTCAATTGCTCAAGCATTATTGCGAATAAAATATTTTCGAATCAATGACGCAAGAGAAGGCAGCTGCGCAGTTCCAAAATTAAGCATACAAATGAAACATGATTATACGAATTATTATTTAGACTATTGTTTGTTTATCTGCTTCTCTCTTCTTTGCCAACTTATGGTCATCCAACCTTGACTATCCCGGATGCAACATTACGAAAATCAAACAGAAAAAATAGTAAGGGGATATTTAACCAAAATTCTGGTAAAGTCAACCAGGCATTTTCTTAAGAAAAAAGTAAGTGCAGCTTTTTTCTGTGCATGAGATCTGCAGTATTATAGTAATAACAAATGTTATTGGATAGAAAGCACCATTAATACAATAATGTCAGTAGATAATGTTTGTATTTCAAAGAATATTACATCAAAGAAAGAATATTACATGCGTATGAATAAGAAATAAAAATATAAATTATTTTTGTATGAACAATCGCATATTGGTTTTCAGTATAGTTGTCTCATTAAACAAGAAGTTTTACTTTTATTTGCCAGAACCAGAACCTCCAGATTTACGCTTCTTATTCTCATCGTGAAACCAATTTAAATTAGCAATTGCTGCTGCAGCTGAGGGTTGCGACAAATAATCCTTGTTATCATCTATATGCTGAGGAGATGGGTTATGAAATAGTTGAGATAAATCTTCCTCCTGTGATATTTCGGGATTAGTGTGTGGATAATTATATCCAGGTCCATAAGTTTCAATAGAAGGATTTTGGGTCATACGTTGTTGGCCGAACAACGGTTGCTGATAGCCACTGCGAGTTTGTCCATCTAGATTGGCGCGTTTTTTAGGTGTGCTGGACTGACTTGTTCTACTCAAAAAACTCGGCGACCTAGTCTGACTTATTCTACTCGCAAGACTCTGGGTGCTCCTACTTACGAATTTTCTAACTGTAGGTCCCTGCGTGCTAACCTCATCATCTTCGTTAGAACTTGAACCCATTTTGCCTTTGAGTTTGTTCTGAAACCCCGATGTTTCTGTAAAAAGACAAAGAAAAAAGATTTAGGAATTTGCAGTGTTAGAAATTTATTTAAAAAAACTCAAACTGTAATTAATAAAATGGATTCAAGTCTTGATATCTGATCCAAACGATTTAGATGTTGACCGAATATCTACATTTACCAAGTATTAAAAATATTATTATTATGCTTACCAATCTCATTGAAGAAATGAATGAAGATAATGACGAGGGCACCGAAAATGAGCCTCATTCTCTTTATATATAAATATAATTCGCTCTCTCAGAATTTCGTAAAGAGCCGGGTATGATCTTGCCGAGATCCACTCGCTAACGTATCTACGAGTAGCAGCCGTTTCATGTACATGTGTAGATAAGGAAGTGGAAACAAGATAAAAATGTGTACTCTATATGACAATGAAATGAGTTTTCGTACAGGAAATAATATTTTTTGGTAATATATATCATCAAACGACTAATATGCCATCAAACACATTCCTGATGTAATAATGTTTCATGATAGATTAAATGCTTTCACGATGATTTATTATAATAAATTTGAAATTCAAAGCTTTTTCGGGTTTCAATCGTGTGCTGCAATGTTCACGAAACGGCGACAAGATTCGTAGTTTTGTACACGAAAAAAGCAAAAAGCTTCAAATATTTAATTTATTATAATGTTTAAAGAATATAATTTTAAGTAATCATCACTGTATCGTAGGTTTTGATTGTTTTTATATATTAACTTTTTTTTAAATCAAAGGAGCATTTTTAGGAAGCAAGCGTAATAAAGCTCGTTAAATAGAATTTGAAAAATCGAAATTACAGTCTCACAACCGGTTTATTCATACTGTAAGAACATAGTTCAATGCGTAGGGATGAAGATTTAAACAAAATATTTTAGAACGACTTTTAGTGTGAATGATACTTTTCACTCAGAGTTCTGTCAAATGAAATTTCCGCTTTATTTAATTTAGCCAAATAAAAAAATATAATTAGAGAAGTTTTTAGTTCTTTAATTGCAAAAGTTTTTGGTAAAACATGGGATTTAATCTCTCCGCCTTAAAGTGTTTTTTGACGCGGATAATGGTTCTTGCTTCAAACTGGAAAATTCCACAAGAAAATACAAAATTCAAATTTATAGCAAAAAACACAAGATACGATACAAGATCAAACAAAAAAGTTTCTCGGAATTGCCCTAAACCATGTTTTGATAGCACCCATAGTTTAGACGTGAAATTAGAATTTTTTAGAGTTTTGAATCGGGAGCGAAAACCCGAACATTCCGGATCCGGATCCAGTTCGTTTTTTTGAAACGTTTCCGGGTTCATTCCGGAACGAATTAACATTTATCTCTTCTGGTTTCAGATCTGAACGACCTCATTGAAATTCTAAAATTAAAAAAAGCGACCTAAATTTTGGAAAACATGATTAAATTGGCGGATTTTCATGAAGCCCTTAGGAGGTGGCTTTTCGAGGTTTAGTGTAAATTAGGCTATACCCCCTCCACTCCTGAGGTGTGAACTTAAGGTAAATATTTATAAATTTAAGAAGTTCTCGCAATTTCAAAATTTCAGGAAAGTGACTTGATTTGGAAATTATACTAGATTGGCCGAAATCCATGAAAGTCACTAGAAGGGTGTTTTTGGAAATAAAAATTTGAATTTGAGGTCCAACTCGCAAAAATTCAAAAAAGCGAACTGAACTTTCAAAATTTTATTAAATTGATGGATTTCCATAAAATTTTGATTCAAAAAGTTGAATCAAATTTTGAAAAGATAAATTGAATAGTATACTTCCATGAAAGTCATAACGAGTGATTTTTTCGCGTCTAAAAATACTTTGGGGTCAAAATTCGAGCATTCAAAAAATTGACTTAAATTTTGAAAATTTTCTGAAATTAGTAGATTTCCATGAAGGTCAGTACGAGGGAGCTTTCCGAGTCATAGAACAGCAATTTGGCATCAATATTTCAAAATTGTAACATTTGACGCAAATTTTGAAAACTTGATTAAGGTCAGTACGAGGGATTTTTTTCACCTCGTGTTCTGTGATTCGGAGAATCACTTATGACTTTCATATGAATCTATTTATTTAATAAAAAACTAAACATTTCATTCATCTACTTGAATTTTTGAATATTGACTCAAAATCCGGTTTTTGAAGCTCGAAAATCCCTTAGTTATGACTTTTATGGAAACGCAATGATTTATTAAAATTTTAAAAATTTGAGTTAAATTTTGGAATTTTTGTCACAAGAGACCATTCATTTATTAAGTAATACACCTGAAGGGGGAGGAGGTCCAATCTAGCTTACTTTCAAACACGATGAATAATCTCGTACTGACTTCCACGGAAATCTACAAATCAGATAAACTTTTCAAAATTTGAGTCAAATATTGGAATTTAAAAATTTTTACCCGAAATTTGTATTTGTACCACAAGTAGCCACTCAAATTTTAAAAATAAGAATATGAATTAAAATGCAAATTTGGGGTCAGAATTCAAAAAGTGTACCTATAATTTCGTAAATATTATTAAATAGTAGATTTTCATGCAAGTCATAACGAAAAGATTTTTTTAGTCTCACTGTACAAATTTGAAAACAAAATAAAAAAATTCAAAGTTGATTTAATATTTTGAAAAGTTCATTGGTAGAACTGCATAAAAGGTCGATCAACTTTGATTTTGTTGAAACTCACATATATTACGTATTTTTTATGCTAAACACGAATCTGCCCAAAAAAGTGTCTCTCTCTCACTATTTTCGAGATATCGGGATTTTTGCTATAGAAAATTTCGATTTTTTTCTGTGTTTTTGAAATACACTGATATTAGTATTTTTCCACGCTAAACATAAAGTACCTCTCCCAATTCCCTTCACCCACGCATTACCCCCCCCCCCGCCCCGAAAAAATCATTGAAAAAGGGATCGGGGTTTCCTTGAGTCAGAAACGTCTTTAAATCGATAAGTACCCCAATTCGAGGCATCCCGACATTTACAACTGTACTAAAAATAGTTATTGATATTTATTTGAATTTATTAACTGTAAGACCGATCAAATGCTTTAATTCAAAGTTCTGTATAAAATGAATATTTGAAATTAATGTGATTCTAATTTACAATAAAATGTTTTCATTTATCGAAATAAGTTTCAAGGAGAAAGCAAGTGATTACTGATTGGTGATATCAACACGAAACTCAGTACAAATGACAACAGGCAGAGGTAAATAAAGAAATTGTGATTATATATATATACAGATTCAAATGGAAAATATATTATACCTCAAATTATTATGTAAAATGTCGTCAGATAAAATTATCAATAGAAATCATGGAAAAATCCGTATCGCGTCAAAAGAGACGAACATAAATCTAAAATCAAATTTTCACACACACACATCCATTTATACGCTCACAATATTGAAAATATATAAATTATTTTAAATTAGTAAACTCTTGATCAAAAGAAAAATGGTATTCTTAAATACAAGGTGAAAGAAAAAATTTGATTATAAGCTCGATTGATAGGAGCAGGGAAGGCTTCGCAGTATCGCGCCAGTAGATAAAGGCCGTACGTGTACGGCGTCCTGATGGCAATTGGCAGTTTAATGATTCTTCTTGTCTCGTTTCAAATCGCTCGATTACGAAAAACAAATCTCCTTTCAGAATTAATAAAATTCGTATACTCGAATTCGCTGCTAACATATGATGAACAGGTCTTTCAACAATAGAGACAGACGACAGAAAAGACGGTATAGACAGACGCCACGCTGAAAATAGTTTTTAAGCGTAAAAAATGCGAACATTGTTCGAAATAAAAAAATACACACAATTTCTCGATAATCATGAAATTAAATAGATGGGTGCTTGTGGAGCGTTGCTCGGACGGATTCTTCCATTTTATTCACGTTATTAATAAAAAGAATACATAAAGTAAGTTTTAAGCAAGTTCTGCATCAAAAAATACATCAAATATGTGAGTTTCAACAAAATCGAAAGCAAGAGGTGGTTTTCCAAGTTTGAAAGTAAACTAGGCTAGACCCCCGACTCTTTAAGGGGGTATCCTGCTTTAGGAGGCCTAAAAAAAGCGTTTTTGGGGGGATTTTTTTCGGACAGAAAAAAATAAGCAAGTCTAGCGAACTTTTTAGAATATTTTAATACATATTTAAAAATTATAAAAAAAATTTTTTGAGAGAAAAATATCGACGGGATTCAGAAAAATAAGCGAGATTTAAAATAACGACGGGATTTAAAAAAAATTGAATTCTCATATATTTTTCTTCTAGGTGAACTAAGAAAAACCCGAAAAATTGTGAAATAAAAAATTTTTCTCAAGTTTGAAGAAAATTTGCCTTTTGCAACAACAAAAAAATCATTTCAACTTGCTAAAAAAGGTGTTTAAATTTTTTTTGTTTGCTTAATGGTATACATATGAAAGCCAAAACAAGGGGGTTCCTGACATGAAAAAAATCCCTCGAACTGACTTTCATCGCAATTATACAGATTAATACAATGTTTTAATTAACGTCTACTCTTCAAGTTCTTTAAATTTCAGAATTTTAAAGTTTGGAAATTTCGATCCTAAACGTGTGTTCTGTGACTCGAAAAACCCCCTCGTACTAACTTTCATAAAAGTCTACCATTTTAATAAAATTTTCAAAATTTTAGTCAACTTGTGGAATTTTTGAAATGTGACCTTAAATTCGTATTTTTCTACTGAAAACCCCATCTTTTATTCACTTCAATTAAAACCTACCAATGAAAAGGAATTTCCAAATTTTCGTTGCTTTTTCAAATTTTTGAACTTCGACCTCAAATTTGTATTCTATGATGTACGATGACGGATGAGGATTTTTTGTTGTTGACAAAATTAAAATTTTTGATATTTTGATGTGACAATTGACAATTTTCGTATCACATATTTTCCCTTTATATGGTTTCTGCCGGACGCCTGAATCCAATAAAAAATTGATGGATTTTGTGACCCGGATAGATGAGCGGACTTTCCCCACCAACAGATGTTGGAGGGGACATTTGATAGTAAAAGCGGTGATAAGACTTCAAAATTTTTCTGTTGACTTAGAAATCAAAGCGCAATATCAAATCAATGAAAGTATCCCGCGTGGAAAAGGTTCAATGGTTGAACCGTGGCTCAACATTGCCTCAACATATGACAAAAATGCCCTGAAGAATAAGGAAGAAAATATCCTGATCTTTCTCGTGGAGAGACTGAATGACGATTACTGCTGGGAGGACTACAGAGAGGTCCTTGAGCTGGCCGTAATATTTTTGGGTGGCATCCCAAAGAGTGGAATTTTTTTTCGTCGTCCAGGTGCTATGCATCAGGCAAGGTGGTTGGCAAAAGCTATTTACTGCCTGAAAATGTTGCTGCTGCCAAAGGAATACCTTATGCCTCTAGCAGAAGAATCTGCTTGTAGGCAGATTTGCGTTTTCCTGGTATTGATTCACATCAAGTATCAGGTTGAAGCTCCACGAGCAGACAAAGCATCAGTTCAGAATCTGCAATTAATAAAAGACCTGCAGCTCTATGCCGAAGCAGATAGGTAAGTTTCTGAAACCTTCTTAAACAAAATCAAAAACCAATTGTGGTACTTGACTCCAGAAGCAGCAGCGTTAGGTTTTTTGACGATGAACTAGTGGCAGGAAAGAAAAATTTGATGCGCAAAGATTTGGAAAGACCAGCATCCGGAGAACTTGAAGCGCCTGTCAGCATCATCCATTCATGACATTCTCACAAAGAATATCGACGCTTTTACCTCAAAAAAATCTAAAGATTTTTGCACGGGCTTCTAAATTAACACATCCTTTTTCAGCAAAAGCGCGAATCTTTGGAAAACTGATGTAGAATATCAGCAAGGTGCGACTGCAGTCAGAAAATGAAAAGTGGTCAACGATGTAGCAGAAAGAGCAATAAAGTTGATATCTGACTTGAATTCTCTTCTTGCTAGAGACGAAAGTCAGAAACAATATTTACTACAAGCAGTAACAGAGTACTATATGCTATAATCAATTAATTATTTGTTTCGAGTCTTTATAGTTTATATATATATGTATATTTTCATCGACGAGACGTGTTTTCTCCAGGGCAGGAGTGGGGGGGGGGATGATATGAGAATATTTGCAATTCCAAGTTTTCTTTTACACTTTGCAATAAACTTCTTGTTTCTAATCCAAATCAAAAGTTTCACAAGTCATATAAAGACCTAGTCCTTCCACCTACTCCTGATTATCCCATTCTTTGTTTTTGCCTCTTGTGCAAGATTTTTTTTTTAAATAAGATTTTAATTTTAAATTAAATAAGATTGATTAAATATGATTAAATAAGATTTCTTTCTTTAAATTAATTTTTTTGAGCATTGGGAAAAGAGCAAAAATGAGTCACTCAAAACAATAATACTATCTGAGAAATAATTTTGGTTGAGGTTGACTTATTATTTGTTTTTTGACTCTAATTAATTATTTAGTTTATTTTAGTTGAAAATTGGACAAGTGGAAAATTTTGGAAAAAAGCGACTTTCTAATTCTATTCTACGAGAAAATTGCATTTTATGTTGAGTTTCAACTCGATTGAGATAATATTCAGGATTTTGAATAAAATTTACAAAAATGTCTTTTTCTCTAATGGGAAATACGTGTTAAACTTCATGGGGCTTGCGGCACGTCTAAATATCATTTTAAAAAAATGGATTTATTTTTGTGTGGATTGAAACAAATTTTCGACCTGTCTCCATAAAAATTCGAAAAAAAAATTTTCCAATGCATTTTTGGACCATCCTATGACAGAAATTGATATTTCCTCATCAAAGCCTTGCAGCCTTCTCCACCGCTTATCTGATTTTACTGCTATATTGAAAAATTAGTTACAACTTGGTTAGTACAAAAATATAATCGGACAAGCGTGGGTGAACACTGCAAGGAAATAACACTCCAATGGGACATCCGTGGACGAAGATGACCGTAGTTCATAAAATTATATTTCCTCAACGGGAATTTGCAATCTTCAATTAAGTTTTTCTAATTTTACTATTATATTGAAGAATTAGCTCCCATTTTGTACATCTTCAAGCATTTCGCCGAGTCCAATGAAAGTACATTTTTCTCTAAAAATTCTCTTTAAAAATTAAGAAAAATTAAGTAACTTATGATCGTCACAAAAAATTTCGCAAAGCCCAATCAAAGGAAATATTTATTCACCAATCCTCTTTGAAAAGAGATGATAATTTAGTAGATTGTTTCCATTTTTGAAAATTTTGCCACAGTCCAATAAAAGTACGTTCGATCGTGGGCCAATACTGGCAGTGGGGCTATTCGCCATGCTGGAGCCATTGTTCATAACCATGGGACGATCATGAGTGAAGATTGACCGTACCTTGAACCGCTTATCCCTTGTTGAGCAATGTTGAGCCATGGTTCAACCATTGAATCTTTTCCACGCAAGTAGGTTTACATATAAAATCCTGGTGACAGAAAACGAACAAAACGAGAGAAAAACTTCTCTAAAAAGCACAGAAAAAACTGAAGTTAAATTTTGTTGCATGTAAAATTTTCGGCTGTTAAAGATTACATGCTATTTGGCGAAACTTTATCTTACCATGGAATAAAAGCTGTCGTCTGCTACGTCCTTTGCAGCAATGGAAAAACGGCAAAGTATGAGTGAAAAGCTATAAATCAGGACACCAGATTTAAAACAACTTTTGACTTACCTAATTGTTATTTTAAAAATAATTAGACTTTTCGCGGACGAATCTAATAGTATATTGTGCTACAAGTTGAAAAAGCGAGAGATTTAAAACGAGTGTGAAGTTCGCTATCCGAGCGGAGCGAGGGTGGCTATCGCACGAGTTTTAAATCGTCGCTTTTTCAATGTGTGGGACACGATACTTTTTCTATAATTTGTTAAAAAGTGCTAGTTTTTGTTTACCTGTTTTTTGTGTAAAAAGAAGGCGATTTTTTGTCGATTGACGCAACAATGACAATGGCAATTATCAAAACCATGGCAATAATATGGCAGTAATAATAAGCTGGTTCTCACAATTGAATAGTTGGCCCATAAAGTTGAGGGCTTCAAAACTTCCGATTTTTCGTGAAAAAAACCAAGCACAGTATTTTCGGAGAAACTGACGGTGTTTTTTTGCTTTTGTCAAGTGACAAAAGTAAATACAAAATACACAACTCGAGACTTTTCAGGAAATTGCTTTTAGGTTAGGGGCGAAAGTCGGAAAATAGAATGAAGTTGGCTGCGCACGATGCACGAGTCCACCCGAGGCAGCACGAACCCACCCGAAATAACATTTACTTTTTCCACTGTGCCTCACTTTTATCACTGTCCATTTACTTTTTCCACTGCATCTGTCCACTTTTGTCACTGTTGCCCGGAAAGGTCGGCACTGCGCATCTGCCACGTCATCGAGCAAAAATCGGTAACTTTTTACACCAAAAAAAGGTGGAAAAACTGGCACTTTTTCGCGAATTATAGAAAAACGGATTTTTCGTGAATGTATATAAAGAACTTGACACAATGACAACAACCATCGTCACCATCTTTAAAGATTACTCCATGGCTCATGTAGTTCATAAGATGGTAACCGATCTTAAAAGATTTTATCGTGATACTTTCTGCTCTTAGGCTAACAGAAATTAACTACTCGATTTTGAATCTGCAGTAAGACATGTACCCTGGCGAAAGTTTTTACAGCCAAAAGTTTTTTCTTACAGCTTGGATAAAAATGATTTTTCGGACCGACTGAAAAATCCCGAAAATAAAATTCTCGACACTGTAAAATTTCCGATCTGGAAAATTCGCGATTAATAAAATTCCCGAACAGTTAATAATATTACCAAATGTGAAAATTCACGACAGAAAATTGCCGAATTACAAAATATCTAAATTAGAAAATTCCCGAATTTAAGTAATTAATTTTTTTCAAATGAATATTATTCATTTATTTATTAAGAATGCAACAATCAGATATGCCTATTGGAGAAAATATTTGATGTTTAAAGTTTCTAAAATCATTGTTTGAATTTGAAATAACAATATTTGAAATAGAAATGTGGAGGACTGAAAAGTCCCGGAAAATAAAATTCCCAACTATGCCAAATTCCCGAATAATAAAATTTTCGAATATGTAATAAAATTCCCAATTAATAAAATTCCCGAATAATGAAATTCCTGATTATAAAATTCCCGAACGGGTTATGATATTATCGAACAGGATAATTCCCAACAGTTTATAATATTACCGAGTTTAAAAATTTCCGACAGAAAATTGCCAAGTTACAAAATATTCGAACTAGAAAATTCCCAAATTTAAAGAAATATAATAATCAAATATTTTCATCAAGAAAAAACTTATTTTTAATGTTTAAAGTTTCTGAAATTATTGTTTAACTTTGAAATAATAATAATTGAAAAAAAGATATTTCTGTATCAGAATTGTCTTCAAGTATTGTTATTTCAAATTCAAACAATAATTTTAGAAACTTTGAACAAGAAAAATATGTTTTTTTTTATAAAAATATTTGATTATTTTATTTTTAAATAATGAATAATATTGATTGAAAAACAATTTTTTTATTGTTTCGGGAGTTTTATAATTCGAGAATTTTCCACTTCGGGATTTTTATTATTTGGGAATTATATTATTCGGAAAGTTTATTTTAGGATTTTTCAGTTGTCCAAAAATTTTCATCCAAAAATATATTTTTCAATAATTGTTATTTTGAATTCAAACAATAATTTTAGAAACTTTGAACAGGAGAAAATATTTTTTTTTATAAAAATATTTGATGATTATATTTTTAATAAATGAATAATATTGATTGAAAAACAGTTTTTCCATTCTTTCGGGAGTTTTATAATTCAGGAATTTTCCAGTTCGGATATCTTATAATTCGGGAATTTTTTCTTTGAGAATTTTCCACTCGCAAAGTTTATTACATATTCGAAAATTTCATTATTCGAGAAATTCCCAATTCGGGAATTTGACTGTTTCATGAATTTTATTTTTTAGGATTTTTCAGTCGTCCAAAAATTTTCATCCAAAAATTTTCATCCAAAAATATATTTTTTCAATAATTGTTATTTAAGATTCAAGCAGTAATTTTAGAAACTTTAAACATTACAATTTTTCTTGATAAAAATATTTGATTATTGTATTTTTAATAAATAAATAATATTCATGAAAAACTTTTTTCATTCGTCTAAATTCGGGAATTTTATAATTGGGGAATTTTCCAGTTTGGATATTCTGGAATTCGGCAATTTTATGTCGGGAATTTACCAATTCGGTAATATCATAAACTGTCGGGAATTTCATCATTCGGGAATTTTTCATTTCGGTAATATTATAAACTGTCCGGGAATTTTATTATTATGGAATTTTGCTATTCTGGAATTCAATTATTCGTGGATTTTCTAATTCAGGAATTTTACAGTCTCGAGAATTTTTCAGTCTTCCCGATTTTTCACCATAAGTATATTTGGATATTATTTTTCATTTCGAGAAAGCTATTTAATTAAATAATAATATCATTACACATTTCTTATGGATTTTATCATTTAATTGAATAGTTTTTAGAAAATAAAAAATAATGTCCAAATACACAATGCAATTGGTATTATTGTTTATCCCTCAGCTTGCAGACATCGTTGATTTTCCAACCTGAAATACCTGATAGAACATACTTAAATTTCCATCAATATTATCTTAATATAAAATGTTATCTACAGTACAAAGTAAGATTTTCAATTTATATTCAATATTTTTGATAAATATTTCTGTAATAACTTTTTAAAATAAAATGTTACGATTCAGGGTGCCCTCATACGTAGCAAAACTTCTGAGTTCAAACAATTATTTTTCTAAATTTTCGAAAATTGAAGAAAAATTTTTTCCTGATTTTTCTGTTTGAAAATTAACTTGTTAAATAATAAAAATTTGAAGCATGAAATAAGGTCGATAGGAGTTGCAGTTATTCAGAAATCATCTTTAGCTTCAAAATTGTACTCCGTTAAAAGGCTTTTATATTAAACTGCAATACTGGCGGATCTCGAAACTTTCGAAACGGAAATTCCTATCTCATAACTTGTGAATTATGGTTAAGATCATAGTAAATATGGCGACTTTTTCGAATGTTGTCGAGTACTTTATTGACAGTCATGAAAAATATATAACCATTCGTCCGCGATAAGTGCACTTATTTTTAAAATGAAATGGTAATAAGTGCAATGTTTTTAAAAATCTGGTGTCCTGATTTCCAGACCAATTTCATCCATATTTCACTGTTCTTTGCACTGCTGTCAACTACATAGCAGAAGACGCTTTTTCGCTGACAAATTATTCCGAGACAGTTTAAAAACACGGAATTATCTCAGTTTCGTGTAAAGTTTATTCGACAAGGTTAATTTTTGTTGCAGCGAATCTTTCAACGGAAATCGATGTAAAGTTTATCTTCTGGTTTTTCTGTGAGGTAGATAGAGGAAAGATGGTAAATCCTCAATAATGTTATAACGTCTGGGATAAATTATATAGAAGAAATTAAACAACACTTCCAGACGAATTATTATTTAATAAAATTTGACGTTTCGTCACTAGTCATGGTGACCTCATCAGAAATCCGTGGTTAAACCTAAAAAAAATCCTGAACATGTGGCCGACGTACTTCGACTTGGCGAAAAATTTAGTTCGTGTTATGTTTCAAAGAAAGAAAACCAAATGTTAGAAATCGTAAAGGATTTAGAAATTATTTTAAATAAGATTCCAATTGAATCTAGAGATGAATTTAGACATATAGTATTATCTTTAACTTCAAATTTAAAAAAAAAAGAAAAAAATTTCTCATATCGATAAAGAAATTGCTAAAAATATTAAAATAACAAAAAATTTCATCAAAAACAATAAGGATATTTTAATTACCCGTGCCGACAAAGGTAACACTACTGTAATTCTCAAAAAATCCTCTTATTATTCTAAAATGAATGAAATGCTCAGTGATACAAGTACATATGAAAAAATCGATTCTAATCCCCTCAACAAACTTCAAACTTCTACTTTTGATTTATTAAAAGAATGGAATTCTAAAGGATATTTGGGCAGAAATTTCAAAATAAATTCATTGTCAACTTCCAATACCAATTTGGCAAGAATGTATGGCCTTAAATTATTATATATTTATTATTTATTAAATAAAATTAATTAAATTTAAAATTAAATTAATTAATTAATAAAATTTATTATATATATTATATATATTTGGCCAAAGGTCCATAAAGTTAATTTTCCTTTAAGACCTGTGGTATCTTATATTAACACTCCAACTTATTACTTGGCTAAAACTATGAATAAAATGTTATCTGATTCCATTCCAAAATTAAATTCCTTTGTCAAAAATTCTACTACTTTTCGAGAAAATTAAAATTCCTGATAACCATATTTTTATGTCTTTAGATGTAATCTCACTTTTTACTAATATTCCTTCAGAATTGGTTCTTTCTGGTATCGATAAGAGATGGTGTCACATAAAAAACTTTACTAATATTTCTCAAGATGATTTCAAATCTGGCATTTCTTTTCTTATGAATTCTACTAGTTTTCAATTTGATAAAAACTTTTACAATCAAAAGTTCGGCACTCCAATAGGTTCTCCGATATCAGGTATTCTTGCTGAAATTGTCTTACAAGATCTCGAATTAGAAATCTTTGAAAAATTAGAGGTAAAAATCCATTCATTTTATAAATACGTCGATGATACTTTTCTTATTGTTCCAAAAGACGAAATTGAAACTATTGTTTCTTGTTTTAATAGCTATCACAAAAGGTTAAAATTTACATTTGAAGTTGAATCTGACAATTATATCAGTTTTTTAAACTTAAGAATTATTAGAAAAAATTCACATGATATCATCACAAACTGGGTTAGAAAAAGTTTATATTCTGGAAGACTTTTACATTTTTTGTCAAATAATCCCATTCACCAAAAGATTGGTATTGTAAAAAATATTGTTGATTCAGCTGTTCTTCTCTCTGATGAATCTTTTCACCATGGAAATTTAATTTTAGTAAAAAAAAAAATTAAATTACAATAGTTATCCTAAAAATTTTATTGGAAAACACATTAAAATAAGATTTTCTCAAATTAATAATAAAGAACCATCCGTAGACTTTTTTATAACTTTAATAATAATACTATTTTTAGAATTGATTCAAAATTTGACCACTTTATCAAATTGGGAAAAGATCCATTGGAAAAATTAGAACAGTGTAATGTTGTTTATAAATTGGTCTGTTCTTGTGGTATGTCCTATATTGGACAAACTAAAAGCTCGTTAGAGACTAGAAAAAATGAGAATTTCAGAAATATTATTCACAGTAAAAAAACCATAAAGAAATTGCTAAACACATTCACTCTGTCCATAATGGAAACTCAAATCATATTAAATGGGATGACATTAAAATATTACATAAAGAGCAAAATTATTATAAAAGAAACTTTGTCGAGATGATGTATATTAAAAATGAGAGTAACAATGCTTTGAATAAGATTACTGATTTGAAATTTTATAATTCTGATTATAATATGATTTTAGATAAAGTATGCTAATGGTTTTCCTAATTTCTTCAAATTTTATATAAAAAATTTAAACTTGGCGCCTAAATCTCTTTCTTTCGATTCAGTATGTGTGATCCTTCCAGTACTCGGTCTACTCCGGACCAGCAAGGTACTATGTACCATGCTCCTTTCTTTAATTTTATAATTTAAAAAAAAAAACACATAAATATTAAATCTAATTATAGAACTTTTATTATTATGGAAAAAAAATTTCAAGCAGTCTGCTACTATCTAATCAGGGAAAGAAATATCTATTTTATCCTTATGAACTTCTTTTTTTGTAGTTTCCTAACCTCTTTCTTGTCATTTTTCAAACTATTTCGAAGAAATGCTACCTTCAATTATTCCATATAATTGATCATTTTTTTACTTACAAAACCTTTAGGCATATAACTACTACGATGTCTAACCGAAGTTGCTCTGTTTTTCGAAGTAAATTCTCCTTTTTCTTTCTACGGAAATATTTAATTTATAACTAAATCTGACCACTCTACTTAATGGTAAGTCACCGTACTTTGAAAATGAGGTGACCATGACTAGTAACGAAACGTCAAATTTTATTAAATAATAATTGGTCTGGAAGTGTTGTTTAATTTCTTCTATATTCTCTAAAAAGATTCCTCGTTGCTGTTCTGTTTCTTTGAACGTCCGAAGCCTTTTTTTTAAATATGAGATCAACCGATTTATTAATATCTTCAATCGCCGCTTTATTTACGTAATTTGGGTAACTGATTATGATTTAATTAATTACGTAAATCCTCAGACTAGTCATAGAGTTTTTTCAGAGAAGTTTTTCTCTCGTTTTGTACCTTCCTTTTTTGGCAATGATCGATGCAGGATTCAATTCTCAAATGAATTAACTAAGTAACTAATAATTCATTGGATGACTTTTAAACTATGTCCGATCCTATAAATTTCTCTTAGGTGTAAAAAGTAGACATAATGACAAGATTCTTAAGATTCTTTTTTCAATTGAGAAGGGCAAAATTCAATACATAAGTCCATATTTGAAATTAAAAGTCAAATTATTTAGGCTGGAGCTGTCTATTTCTTATGCGAGCCGGGCGTGTATTTTAAACAAATAGTCAACTTATTCAAATCCTTGTGCATAGTACCTTGGTGAATAAACATTTAAACATTCGTGAATGCCATTTAATTTTATGCTTGGAAATGAGATGCGTTACTCCAATGAGAAAAGTTTAATAAAATTGTTGTGACTTTACAAATTTTCGACCTCCTAAACAATTCGTGATTTAAAGTTAATTTAAATTTCTACTTCACAAATTTCCAAATGTTTGAAATTTAATAAAAAATTTAGATAGTCTAATCTTGATTCTTGTCACATATTAAAATTTTTCAAATTTATCGAAACTTCTTTAAAATTAGAATTATACAATTTTTATGAAAACTAGGATATCCATTACAGAAAGTGGACACAATTATAGAAAAACAGCCTATGTTTTAAAAATCGTACTAGTAATTATTTAGGACTTTTAATTGAACTAGATGCTTCAAGAACTTATCGTATCGAAGTAAAATTTGATGTAAAATCTATTTTTGTAACATGCGAGTCATGTGGTTCATTAGTGATAACGTTAACAAATATAATTCTCAATTGCTCAAGCATTATTGCCAATAAAATATTTTCGAATCAATGACGTAAGAGAAGGCAGCTGCGCAGTTCCAAAATTAAGCATACAAATGAAACATGATTATACGAATTATTATTAAGACTATTGTTTGTTTATCTGCCTCTATGTTCTTCGCCAACTTATAGTCATCCAGCCTTGACTCTCCCGTATGCAACATTACGGAAATCAAACAGAAAAAATAGCAAGGGCATATTTAACCAAAATTCTGGTTAAGTTGACCAGGCATTTTTTGAGGAAAAAAAAGTCCAGGTTTTTTTCTGTGCATGAGATCTGCAGTATTATAGTAATAACAAATTTTATTGGGTAGAAAGCACCATTAATACAATAATGTCAGTAAACAATATCTGTATTTCAAAGAATATTACACTAAAGGACACATACATGCATATGAATTAGAAGTAATAATGAAAAATAGATATTATTCTTGTATGAACAATCGCATATTGGTTTTCAGTATAGTTGTCTCATTAAACGAGAAGTTTTACTTTTATTTGCCCGAACCAGTACCTCCAGATTTACGCTTCTTCTTCTCAGCGAATATATGCAAATTGTAGTTATCAATCGCCGCTGTAGCTGAGGGTTGCGACCGATGGCCCTTGTAACCATCTATATTCGGAGGAGATTGAGTATCAAATAGTCTAGATAAATCTTCCGCTGGTGACATTTCACGATCATTGTGTGGATGATTATTTCCAGGTCCACGAGCTCCATAATCACCCCCATAATGCGAATGCTGAGAAGGTAGGTATTCATATTGTTTATAAATCTCCCAGACTTCATCCGCTAATGGCTTTTGGGATGGATTTTCGGATGGATTAACATGTGGATAGTTATTGCCAGATCTAAAAGCTTCAGGAGGAGGATTTTGGGGAATATGTGGTTGGAGGTTCGACGGTCGACGATTGCAATTGCGTTCTGAATTGGAGTGTCTACGAGCAGGTGTGACGACACTAAATATTCTATTCAAATCTTTCTGCGTGTCAGCCTCATCATCTTTATAACCAGTTTTAATTTTTCTTAGATTTCCTACTGTTCCTGTAAAAAGACGAAGAAAAAAGGTTTAGGAATTTGCCGTATTAAATACCTATTTAAAAATATTGCTTGATATTTCGCCCGTTTTTCTTCCTCCTTTGCCCTGATATTACTATCGGCTGTTGCCGAGAATTCAATCATATAAATGATCTTTGTCTTCAAATCTTGAAGGACAATATCAGGCTTTGAAGCACTGATACCTTGAGTGGTGGGCAATGAGAAACTTCAGTAGATCTTTACTTATTATTATTTATTATTATTATTTATATTATTATATCTAAACAATTAATATTATTATTATTATGATACTTACCAATTTCATTGAAGAAATGAATGACGATGATGACGAGGGCACCAAAAAGGGGCCTCATTCTCATTACATATGAATAATAAAACTGACCCTTTGAGAATCTCGTCAAGAGCCGCGTATGATCTTGCCAAGATCCACTCGCTAACGTATCTGCGAGTAGCAGCTATTTCATGTGCATAGTTAGATAAGCAAGTGGAAACAAGATAAAAATGTGTACTTTATATAATACAGAAATAATGTATCGTACAGCAAATAAAAGTTTCTTGGTAGGGGAGAGAGGGGCATGGTGCCGCGCATTGACTTTCTTAGTATCTTACTGTATTATATATACCCTCTCCCTCCCTCTCTCTCTCTATCTCTATATATATATATTATACATATTGTATATTTCATTATGACTTATAACATTTTACAACATAACGTTTTGGTGACTCAAAGTGCTGGGGACTACGTCTGGCGACTAGATGCCCCAGCGACTAGATGTCCCGCGACTACTTATTCGGCACAAGATTGAATTAATTTTGATATATTTAAAACTTTTATAGAAACCCGCGTGAAAATAGTTAGCATGTCTCACGCATGGCAATAAACTTGGAAATATCTGGCTAAAACATAAGTCACGGTTGAATGGTAGCAAGACCTTGCTCTTGTACGTCTCCCATGCTTAGAACACGCTAAGCACAAATGAATATTCTTAAGAACACCCAAGTGTCAGGGAACATTAGCCCGTGTTGAAAATGCCAATAACTGACACACTCTAAATGGTAAGTCCACCACCCGGGTCCACCGGAACGTGCACCAGGTCGTTCAGCACGTCTTCTACGAGAACTTTTTAAAAATTTAAATTGCGCCAACATCCAAAATAACTAACAGTGGTGAGTCGAAGATGGTGCACCGAGCCGCGCACCACGTAGTTTAGCACGTATTCTACGAGAACTTTTATAAAATTTAAATTGTGCCAACATCCAAAATAACTAACAGTGGTAAGTCGACGATCCGGGTGCACCGGGCCGCGCACCAATTAGTTTAGCACGTATTCTATGCGAACTTTTTTAAAATTTAAATTGTGTCAATAGCCACAATAACTACCAATGGTGATTCGACGATCAGTATGCACCGGATCGCGCACCAGCTAGTTTAGAACGTATTCTACGAGAACTTTGAAAAAATCTAAATGATTTCAATAGCCAAAATAACTAACAATGGTGAGTCAACAATCCGGGTGCACCGGAACGTGCACCAGGTCGATTCGTTCAGCACGCATTCTACGAGAACTTTTTAAAAATTTAAATTGTGTCAATAGCCAAAATAACTACCAATGGTAAGTCGACGATCAGGGGGCACCGGATCGCGGGCCATATAGTTTAGCACGTATTCGACGAGAAATTTTCTGAAATTTAAATTGCGTCAACATCCAAAATAACTACCATTGGTGAGTCGACGATTAGGGTGCATCGGAACGTACACCAGGTCGTTTAGCACGTATTCTATGAGAACTTTTTTAAAATTTAAATTGTGGCAATAGCCAAAATAAGTACCAATGGTGAGTGGACGATCCAAGTGAACCGGATTGCGCACCAGATCGTTTATCACGTGTTCTACTAGAAGTTTTTTGAAATTTCAATTGTGCCAACATCTAAAATAACTGCCAGTGATGAGTCGACGATTCAGGTGCACCGGATCGCGCACCAGGTGGTTTCAAACGTATTGTAACAGAACTTTTTATTTGAGCCGTTTTTGAGTAAATTCTTAATTTCGAAAAATCGAAATACTCCCTTTTTTCTCGAAAAAGAAGCGAGATATGAGAAAAGTTGAAGGGGCGAAATTGTTCCTCTGACAAATTGCTGTAAAAAACTCCCTTTATAATTTTCAAGCTCACTTCGGTATCTTGAAAAATATTTTTTTTTTTCATTTAAAGAGGAAAAATTCGCTTTTCCGTGTTTTATAAAAGATACGAAATTATAGCACATAAATATTATCATTCGAATTGTCTGAAGATATTTTTTATTTGAAGAATGCTATCAGCTTAGGATGGAAAATGTTAAGTGTTAGCAAAACTGTGGATATGAGTACATTGCCAGCTTTTCTGCTTGAAATAATTATATCAAGTGAAAGTAATAAGAAAAAACAGAAATTTATAGTGACATGGATAACCTACGTTTTTTCAAGGAAACGCAGTGGGATTAAAAATTATGAAGCGTTTTTTAAATAGAAATTTCTCCAAGGAATCATTGTTCTTTGTTATTTTTTTTATAACTACAAGAAAACTATCCACCTAGAAACACTACCCGAATCGGGTAGTGTCACGCCTACCCTGAAAGGGAAATGGCTTAATGGTATACATACATACATACATCACTGGATTGTAGGTTTTGACTGTTTTTAAATATTGATTTTGTTTGAAACCAAGGGAGCATTCTCAGGAAGCAAGCGTAATAAAGTTCGATATATATAATTTGAAAAATCGCAATTAAAGTCTCACAATCGGTTTATTCGTATTATGAAAACATCTATTTCACTACGTACGGACGAAGATTTGAGCAAAATATTTTATGACACATTCTAGTCTAAATAATACTTTTTACTTAGAGTTCTGCTGAATACAATTTTGTTCCATTCAATTCACCCAAGAATACAAAATTCTTTCAGAATTTTTTGTTTGTTTAATTATGGAAGTTTTTTGTTGTTGTAAAACATGGGTCACTGATTTCGTTCACTGATTTTTATATTCTCACCAATCTTGTCATTCTGTCTGTCTGTAGTCTGAAGACACGATAACTTTCAGATAAATTTTTTAATCAAAGTTTCCTTTGCCTCTTTTAAGGTCCAAAAGGACAGACCAAGTTCGTTGGTAAGCTTCATACCGCCAAAGTTTATGATTTTAATGAAGAATTAATAATGGAAAAATTCAACTTTTCCACGAAACAATATTAGATACGATCAGTAGTCTACAAACAAAATTATTATTTTCAGGGAGTTCTTCAAAATCGCCTTGAAGGGTTTTTTTATACGGATAATATTTTTTGTTATAAACGTGAAAAATTACATAAAAAAAATTAAAATTCATAACCAAAAACGCATAATACGATAAAAATCAAACAGAAAAGTTTCTTGTCTTGAACAAAATGCAAGATTGCCCTGAACCATGTTTTGATAACACCCATAGTTTGGACGCAAATTCGAATTTTTCAGTGTTTCGAATCCGGAGCGAAAACTTGACCATTCCGGACCCGGATCCAGTTCTTTTGTGGAACGGTTCCTGGTTCGTTCCGGAACGAATCCACATTTATCTCTTCTGGTTCCAGATCTGATTTAGCTTGTGACTAAGACGTTTTTTGGGTGGAGGAATACAGATTTGGGGTTGAAATACTAAAATTAAAAAAAAAAAACGACCTAAATTTTGTAAAATATTATTAAATTGGTGGATTTTCATGAAAGTCATTAGGAGGTGGCTTTTCGAATTGAGAGTACATTAGTCATAACCAAAGGATTTTTCGAGCCAATAAATACGAACTTTGAGTCGAAATTCGAAAATTCAAAAATTTGCATAAGATTTTGAATATTTTATTAAATTGGTAGATTTATATGAAAGCCAGAGCTAGAGTGTTCTGCAAGACACGAGCGCAAATTTGGGGTCAGAGTTAAAAAATTAAAAAAGCGAACAAAATTCGAAAATTTTTATTAAATAGTTGGATTTCTATGAGTCAGTATGAGGTGATTTTTCGAGTTTAAGAATAGGGAATTAGGGTCAAAATTCAAAAAGTTAACTCAAATTTAAAAAAATTGTATTAAATTAATAGATTTCCATGCAGTCGGTAGGACGTGACGGGGCTTTTCGAGCCACAGAACACGAATTTCGAGTCAAAATTCAACAATTCAAAAAACCAAAAAAATGGTTGAAATTCTTTTTAATTAGGAGATTACAATGAAATTGAATAAAAAGGGGGATTTCAAGTATAAAACTAAACATTCAACGTCAAATTTCCAAAATTCAAAAGCTTGTCTCAAATTTTGAAAAATTTTATTAAATAAATAGATTTACATGAGTGTGGGGTTTTTCGTGCCACAGAACACGATTTTTAAGTCAAAATTCAAAAATTCATAAAAGAAAAAAGATTGTGGAAATTTTTTTTTAATTGGCAGATTACAATGAAAGTCAATAAAATATGGATTTTGAGTATAGGTACGAAAATTCAAGGTCGAAATTTCCAAAATTCAAAAATTTGTTCTGAAAAAACAAAAATAACTTATTGAAACTTCTCTGATTCATTATTAACCTGATCAGTTGTTAATATTTCTGAGAAATTTACTCAATTAATTATAGTTAATATCTTTCGGTTCAAATAAGGCAAACTTGGTTCTCTTCCATTGCGAATTATCTTTTAGGTATATTATACCATGTTATATTATATTACATTATACTATATTATATTATATCATATTATGTTATATTATGTTGTATTATATTATGTTATATTTTACTGCATTATGTTATTGTATTGCTTCCTCATAGAGGGAAGTTTGTAATTACCTAAATTTTCAAATATACTTTTTTGACATATTCTGATATAATTCGACTCCAGGAGTTCGAAAATAAAGATTTAAAAAAATGTCCGTGTGTGTGTGTAACTTTTTTCTGTTCACCATATCTCGAAAAGTAAAAGAGCTATGATCATGAAATTTGGATGAAGTGTAGTTCGGATTGATATCCAGGTGTGATAGGATTTTGAGCTAGATCGACCATTTACAAATAGTTTTTTCTTGCGTTTAGAGATTTAAAAAAAAAAATTCAGCGAGTTTATATAAGAAAAACTTTTTTGATATTGAAAATACAACAATATGATATCTAGCGTATTTGTTCGCGTCTCTGAAACGCATCGATTGACCTATTGTTGAAACTTTTTTCACATGCCAGAACCGATTTATGAAGTTTCAAAAAATGATTTCTTCTGTTTATACGAGAAAAACTTTTTTGTTATATTTAAAATACGACAATATTATATTTAGTGTATTTGTTCGTGTCCTTCAGACGCATTGATTAACCTATTGATAAACCTTTTATTATCCACCATTACTTATTTACGAATTTACAAAAAATGGTTTATTCTGTTTCTATGAGAAAAACTTTTTTGATATTCAAAATACGACAATATTATATTTAGTGTATTTGTTCGCGTCTTTGAGACGAATTGATTGACCTGTTGATAAACCTTTTATGATCCACCATTACCTATTTACGAATTTGAAAAAATTGTTTATTCTGTTTACATGAAAAAAACTTTTTTGATATTCAAAACACGAGAATATTACATGTAGAGTTTTTGTTCGCGTCTTTGAGACGGATCGATTGACCTATTGGTGAAACTTTTATGACCGACCAGTAACGATTTATGAAGTTTCAAAAAAATTAGTGTATTCTGTTTATATGATAAAAACATTGTTCATATTAAGAGTATAACAGTACTGTCTCTGACATGTTTTTGCATCTTCGAGACACGTCGAATGACCTATTGACGAACCTTCTATGACCTTTTATGATCTAGCAATACCGTTTTATAAATTTAACAAATATATTGTTCATCTTGTTGATATGAGGAAAACCTTTTTAGCACTGGGAATACAACTATAATGCATATCAAATATTTGTTCGCGTCTTCGAGACGCGTGGATTGATATATTGGCGAACTTTCGAAGACAATTATTGATTAATCAATAGTTACTCAGAAAGTTTTAAGAAAAGTTACATTGTTTCATTGAGGTTTTAATTAGAAATATAAAACTACCGTAGGTTGAAAAGTTGTTCATTGTAACAGAACACATCAATTGATATTTTGATGGGCCCTCTGATTTTTTGAAAATAAAATTTTTGTAAAGACAGAAACGTAAGCTGGAAAAATATTGAGAGTATACATTTTTTTCTTATGTTAGGGATAAACTCCCTCTATGAGGAAGCAAATTTATTTGATACCTATAAGGATACTTATGCTCATAAAATGAGCACAAATAGATACACCTATAGTGAATACGTCCATAGTACTTCGCAGCCGTATTTAACCTTCATTACTTTGGTTTTTTAAATATATTAAGAATCATTTTTTTTAATTATTCATAATAAGACCACTCCGAGAAATTTCCTCTTGTGTGCAAGACAACTTTTTCTCTGAGTGACGCAGTTGAAAAAATATATTTTTTAAAAACCAAAATTTAATACATTTTTGGATTTTTTAAAAACAAATATTTAAACCCAATTCTTGAAAAAAATCCAGTTTTAATTTTCTTCAAAAAATTGTTTGAAGATAGTTTACGATGTGCTTTAGAAACTCAGTGGATATAAAAATGGGATCTCCCTTAGTTTTCGAGAAATAATTAAAAATGCATTGGAAATTTGTTTTCAATTTTAATTTGTTCGACTACGAATCAAAACTTATTTTTTAAATATCACCCACAGAAGTTTGTTTTATTGGGTCCCAAAGAATCCCATAAGTGAAAAATTGAATTTTGCGAGTTTTTGGCGGTAATCATTTATAATGCATAAAATACTACTTTCTATTAATAATAAGATGTTCATATAAATTATTCAAACAATTTATTATAGTTTTTAGACATTTTCACTTAGAATAGAGTTCGAAAGTCGCGGTTTTCCGAATCTTTTACTTATTTCCAACTTTTCAATTAGAGTGAGGTAATAATTAATTCAAGTTGACAAAAATATTTTTCTAAACATTGTGTAGTATTATTTTTAATAATATTACTTTGAATAATGCTATAAAGTTGTATTTTTTTCTGAAATATTCAACATTTTTTTCACTTTTCAATTAGTGTGGGGTAATAATGGATGCAATTTAACAAATCTAATGTTTTTAAACAAATGTTTATTGTTTACAACTATCTTCTCCTATAGTCATGCTAGATAGTTGCGGTTTTTTTTCTGAAATTTTCCACTTTTTGTCAACTTTTTACTCAGAGTGATTTAACAATTAGGGCAAGTTAACAAACATTATTGTTCGAAAAATTTATTATTGTTTATAACTATCTTCTCTTAGATAACTGCTAAAAAGTTGCGGTTTTTTCTAAAAAATTTAACTTTGCTTTTATTTTTTAGTTATAAACAAATAATAAATAAACAATAGAGCAAGTCATTTTCTGAACAGTCTCTTTTTTTTTGTGACTTATGAGGGTGATATTTAAAAATAAGTTTTTATTCGTATTTTTTGACTAATTGCAAGAAAAATGTTGAATTTCAACTTGATTTACCTAATAATAACGATTCTGAATGAAATTTACAAAAATGTCTTTTTTCTCATGCGAAATCCGTGTTAAACTTCATGATTTGACATGGAACTTTTGAAAATTAAAAAAAAAACTTTGTTGTTGAATAAGAAATGGTTAAAATAATTTTGAAAAATCGCCTGCCACAAATTTATTCACAATATAATAAGCTTTTATTTAGAAAGAAACGTCAAAATCTGACTAAAATTGTAAATAAAAAATTGAAGATACTATTCCAGATTTTTCAACGGGGCAAGGTTTCTATTTCAATATTCCTGCAAAACAAAGTGTCAAACCAATAAGAGTTAATGTGTAACAAACAAAGTTCAAGTGCGAATCAAAATGTCATTCCAGTATGTCATGTTTTTAATAATGCCGGGCATTATATATAATGCCTAGGGATTATATAGATTTCCTAGGCAATGTATATAATATGTATTCGATTACATACTTTGCCTGAAATAGTCAGGCATTATATATAATGCCTGGATTATATACCTTGCCCGTAACATATATAATCCAAAATTCATGATTTAAAATTTTTAATAAAATGAGTTACAAAATAGTTTAGAAAAAGTACCATATTAAATAAGAATGTGCAATGAGAGGACGATCAAATTCCTCAATCTCATAATCCCTTTTTTCACAGGAAAAAGTCTCCGTGCCCCGGAGACCCATGTTCGATTTCCGCCAGCGTTGATTTCTTCTAATACGATTTTTTTTCAGCTTAGGATATTATATAAATGTCCCATTCTATATTTAATGTATATAATTCATAATGTGTTCTTGGGTGCAGACAACGTTGACCTTGGAGCGCGTACTTATTTTCATTTAGTTCTACCGAGAATGGCATATTTTCCTATTTTAAATAGGAAAAATTAGGAATACATTGAATGAACATATGAAGAGCGAGAATCCTATTGTCTTTTGTAAACTTCACACTACTTTCTAGGGACTATAGAAATTTTCTTTTGGTATAAGTACAATTATTCAATATTTTTTTTATTTTGTTCTCACGAAAATAATAAAATCAAATCACAATTTAATATTCACAATGGTAATGTTTGCAATAGTCACTCTATATCCTTGCTTGATATTGTCTTTTTGTAAAACTAAATATTGTAATATCAAACTTTATAACCATAAGTTTCTCTGTTATATATATATTTATAATAAGGTGATCCTGTAGTTTAAGAAATGTTCTGAATTTTCACGATTTTATTCAAGTTGTTTCCTTAATAGATTATTTTGGTTTCTTTGTATTGGACTAACTTTTTAGTAATATTTGTTAGAGAATCTTTTGGCCCCAGTAAAATAAAAAGTTTTTGTTGTTTAGTAGAAACAAAAGGGAATTGAGCACTTTCAAGATGGCGCTCATTCTAAAAATGTTGTTTCTGCAACTCTATTCATTGAAAATAATTATAAAGATAATTGAACTGAATTATTGAATTATTGAAGGCTGGTTAACTTAACCAGACATATTTTGGAGGGCAGAAATAAGTCCAGCTTCTTTCTGTGCATGACACCTGCTATATTATAATAAACAAAGTTGTTTAAAAAGAAAGCAGCCTGGATAAAATATGGTCAGTAACTAATGTCTGTATTTTAAAGAATACATTATAGATGCTTTGAATGAGAAGGCTGTTTACAATAGAAAAAAGTGTGACGTAAAAACGGATATGCCTCACATGATTGTTATATCCACATAATAATAAATAATAATAAATTTCCGACAGTTTTAGCCCAAAGCGAACACTCTATGTAGAAAATCGAGTCACCCGGGCAATTTTGAAGTTAAAACTACATAAAACTGGTTTTTGAGAAAAGCGAATTTGACGTTGGTGATTGCCAGACGCGCACGTATTATTATTTTTCATATGTACTTTTTTATACGCCTTTTGGCATTTAACATAGTTGACTCAATAAACTAGAAGTTTACCTTTTGTTTCCCCGAACAAGAACCTCAGGATTGATTCCGATACTTATGGTTTAGATGAATATGGTACTTGTCAATCGCCACTGCAGGTGATGGGTTATTTTGCGACCGATGTCCCTGAAAATGTAGATGCGGAGGAGAGTGGATATCAAATTGTGTATATAAATCGTTCTCTGGTGGCATTTCGAACTTAGTGTATGGATGATTATTGTCGGATACAGAAGATCTAAGATGACCCACAGAATGTGAAGGCTGATGAGATTGGATATCAAATTGTTTAAACACATCCCAGGCTTCGTCTGCTAATGACTTTTGCGGACTAGTGTTTGGATGATTATTGCCAGATCCAGAAGATCTAGATTCACCCCCAGAATGTAAAGGCTGAGGAGATTGGATATCAAATTGTTTATACATACCCCAAGTTTCGTTCACTTTTGACTTTTGAGGATTCGTGTTTGGATGATTACTGTCAGATCCAGAAGATCGAGACTGACCTTCAGAATGTGAAGGCTGATACTCTATAGTAAGCACGTGTATATGTGGTATCAATATAAATTTTGTGCCACTTATCTTGATCAGAAATAACCATTTTTGCGCTTTTATTACTGAAAAATATATAATATTTCGCGAATTTTACGATTATCTGTCACTTCAACCTTGCGCGAACTGACGACATTTTTTTTTAGGCCTCATCTTTTTCGGGAGTTATTTTCGCAACTATTGGAAACTTCTCAGCCCTTCCCAAAAACAAAAGCAAAATATTTAATGTTTTTGATACGGCCTAGTATGCCTTATCCTTGCATGCGGGCACTATAAGGATGAACGAACCCTTTCCTTAGCTGCTCGTGGAAACAACAATAACACCACAAAGACAACAAAATGTTGTAGATGTGGTACAAAACGATTGAACACGTAGAGCATTGGACAATGGGTCGACAAACAGTGTCGATCACTCTAGAGTTTGGGGTGCTGAAAATAAATTATGTGAATACACGACGACGAACCGGCGAAAAACTCACATTGAGTGGAAGAATCGACGCAAAGATGACTTGCCGGATTGCCAAGATGCCAGCATTATCCCATCACGGATGCCTTATGGCGCGTATCCACTCTGTGGTGCCAGAACGCATCACAAGTACTTTAGTCCTACCGAGAAGGCGACTTGTCCAACCAAGAGAACTACAGGCCAATAACTCGTCTGAACACGCTATATAAGATCATTAGAGCTATCCTAAACGACGAGATTGTTGTAAGAATTGGGCCTGTGTGGAGAGAGACGTACGAACAACATGATTAGAAAAAAGGTGTAGCAAGCTGCAGAGAGAACCTGCTAATTGACAGGTGCGTCTGCAAAGATGTAGCGGCTCATCAGCGTACCTTGTTTATGGCCTGGATTGACTACCGGAAAGCTTTCGAGTTAACTTCTCATAGATTTATCATCTGTCTGTTGGAAAACTTAAAGGTTCATCCACACAGAGTGAGATGCATAGAGAGATTGATGCCCCTTTCGAAAACTAGATTCACTATCTCATCTGAAAATTATTGGGGACAACGAACAGCGTCAACTTCCAGAGGGGCGTCTTTCAGGGCGACACCATGAGCCCGCTGCTCTTTTGCATCAAACTTCTGCCACTATATCTGCCACTACGCAATTCTCCTAGGTACCTCTGCAGCGACGAAAATTACCGCGAGCACAAGTCCCGGGGACCCTGAGCTCGTCGATATGAGTGTGATTAGACATCTTCACACTGAAGATACGTAACATCAGTGAAGCAGTCTCTTCGAAGCAAATACAAGCATCTTCTTAGACAGATTTTGTCTTCCAATCTGTCGGCGTTCAATAAAGTATCTGTGACAAACATGCTTGCCGTCCCGGTTCTCCTCTACTTGTTTTGGGCAATTCCATGGGAGAAGCAGGAGCTCACGGCCTTCGATACCGCCGCGCGTAAGGTGATGCGTACGCAGAAGAGTTCGCATATCAGTTCGTCCGTTCCGCTATTATACATCCCATGCTTTCAAGACGGGCGCAGACTTCTGAATCTCTAATGTCTTCATAACAGAAATAAACTGGGCACAGCGTAAATTGTTGCAAATTGAAGATATTCTCTCCTTGAATAGTCAGGAAATACGAGATGATTGGCAAAGGAGCGCTTCTTTACAAATCTCCGGAGTAGGCGGCCGAGAACCTTGGCCTAAAAATAAACATCAGGAGTGGGGAAGTGCAACTCCATCTGAACCCCTTACACCTTAGAGCCCAACTGAATAAATCAGGGTTAAAAAAATTCAATCAAGAGCTCCTTGACAAGGAAAAGCACAGAAATTTTTTCGGAAATGTGAAAAATCAGCCTTTGTCTGAGGGCTTATTTTGTTTTCCACAGGCCATTAGAATTCAATTTAGGTACAGAGGGGTTTATTTTCGCGTACCAAGACGCTGTTATTTCCTGCTTAGTATACCATGATCGTATTTTACGTCAATAAGTTCCCAGCGATAGGTGCAGAGCATTCCATGCACACGCTGAGTACCTAGAACAGATACTATCCAGCTGTACCACACACGCGGGAATGACGTTTTTCTAGAGACACAATGCAAACTTGAAAGTGTTCTACTACCATCTTTGTCACTCTTATGATGTTTGTGGTGTCCCTGTCCTGCAGAACGCTCCGAGGGAGATAGAGTCAATTGTCCAAAATGAGAAGTGCCAAATTATCTGGAAGTATGATTCTCGGACGGCAGTCTCCATTGCTCACTCGAAGCGTGGCATCGTGGTCCGTAACCTCAAAGCCATACCCGCGTGCCAAAAACATGCCGAGGCACTTGCGTGATGGATGCAAAAGGCCGTCATCTTTGCTTCGCTCCGGATCGTCAAGATACACGAGGGCTTCTCCGGCCTGTCATTGTAATATCGTCACCATATTGTAATATCGTAGCCACCCATCTTACGCTCATTAGACTTGGCCATAGGTGTAATTTTCCGCGGTTCCACTAGGCGCTAGTGTCATTTTCGTAGATGATATATATGATATATATAATTAAATATATTATTTCAATATTAACTTTTTTATACTGAGACTGCACCCATATTTGAATCATTGTCATTTATAATATTTATATAGGTTACAACTAAGTGAAAACAGGTTTTGCGAGAAAGAACGCTTGAAACTGGTTATTGCGGTAAGCGCACATGTTATTATTTTTTCCTAAATAACAAAATATACCCAAGATTAAGCGCACATGCATTACATTATTGGTGTACGTACAATAGCATATTGATTTTCAATATAGTTGTCTTATTCAACGAGATGGTTCACATTTTTTAGCCAGACCCCTATCCAGAACCTTCAAAATGATTCCCATGCTGCCGGATTAGATAGGAGTTATCAATCGCTAATGAAGCTGAGGGATTATCTTGCGACGAAGGTTCGTCAAAATCAAGACGCGGAGGAGATAGGGTATCAAAATACCGATCCCAGTCTTCGTGCGCTAATGAATTTTGAGGACTAGCGTATGGATTATTGTTGCCAGAGCCTGATACAGAACCACCAGCTTGATGCTCCCCATCACGTTGCTTTTTATACCTATGTAAAGCATCAAGCCCCTTTGACACCATTCCAGAACTGTCTTGATACTGTTGGGCCGTATCTGGATTGACGAGAGATTTGCGATATCTATCGCGAGCCTCGGTATTTTTACGACAAATGGCTCTACGAGTAAGGGGAGCATCACCTTCTGGAGGTAAATAGTAAGAGCCATCGATGTGTCGTTCTTCATACAATTTGAGAGTAGTATCAGATGAATTAGGTAGACCTTTTGTTTTATAATGGTGTACAAACAGGCCGTAAGCATTTTTCCCCTCTTTATCTACCATAGTCTGGATCTTAGGATACCGAGGACGAGGACGAGGTGTCTTTTGCTGGCGTAAAGGGGCGTCATTAAGCAGACGTATTCGATGATCATCCATGCGAGCCTCATCATCTAGCTCAGAAGCAGTAGCTCTATATTTTGTTTTGATTTTTCTTATATTATCTGCTGCCTCTGTAAAAAGACAAAAGAAAGTGATTTATAAATTTGCAGTGTCAAAATAGATTTAAAAATACTAAAACCATAATGAATAACAGGGATTCAGTGAATTGCTCGTAATCTGTCCTTAACGCGAATTCTCGTATAATAAATTTTACATGAAATACCTAAGCACACTGTTGAGCATAATATTCAATTAAATATGCTCACATATATTAAAATCAATATATCAAACATATTAAATCGCCATTAAGAGAGTGTATATTAAATTTCATTTACGTGCATGTTAACCACTTACAAGAAAAATCAGATAATTCTATTTTACACAAATTCAAAATAAGTTTAGCAGTAATTTTCAATTTTCAATAACAAAACATGATACCTTCTCCCAGTTAACCCAATATAATATTAGATTTTATGTCGAAAAGTTCAACTGAACAAATAAATGAAAGACCTAAACTACAATCAACTGTACTCGCATTAAGTTTCTACGATTTAGAGCGAGTTTTGGAAAAAGGTCAACCCATACGTTGCACCTTCATTATAAATAATAATTTATTTGAAGAATTCCAGATTATTAGTTTAATTGCGAATATTTATTAAGATTTAAGGAAATGCAAGCACTTTGAGTTTTCACGCACACTGCGAAACCGACTTGTATATAACATTTAACACACATTTATATTACATTAACTACACCAATGTATGTTACATTTCAGTAGCGGTAGTGCATATTTACCTCACACACATGTATATTAATCCTCATACAGATTTTTCTGACAGTGTACTGAAAACTGATAAGCAAAGACGAGACGCCATGAAAAAAAACCTGCTGGTGCACACAACTCTTGATATCCGATCCAAATGATTTACATATTGACTGAGAATCTACATTTTGGAAATATGTTTTAAAAAATATTACTATGATGACACTTACCAATTTCATTAAAGAAAAGGATGAAGATGATAACAAGAGCACCAAAAAAGGGCTTCATTTTCTTTATCTGTAGAGGAAACTTATACTTTTATAATCTCGTAAACAACAACGTATGATTTTTCATAGATCCACTCGCTAATATATATACTAGCCGTTTTCTCTATATTTGTATATAGATAACGGAGTGGAAAAATATATCAGGAGCTTGATACTTTATAACTGTTTGTTTCTTCTCCTTCAATTTATTGTCAATTTTCGAAGATTACAGGGTCTCAAGGTTACACTGAAAACAATTTGTGGTTGAAACAAAAAATACTAATAATCAAATCAATAAAATTAAAATATATTTGAGTAAAGTAATTTTTGTTCTTGAAAAGCCAACTGTAACCTCGATTTAAGGTTTTCCATATCTTTGAATAAGGTATTTGACGTCATGAGTTTTAGACGTCAGACAAAATCAAAACTTCAAGTATTGGTTTATGAGAAATACGGAGAAATTAAATAAGTTTCATAAAATTACAAAAGTTTAAAAACTGGTTCTGCTATAATTCGACTTATTTTTATTTAAAAGACACCTTTTTAATCTGTTTAATTGTAAGGTAAACTGTTATATAAATTATATTATAATTCATATAATTCATATAATATAACATCATTTATATAATTATATTTCAGAGCTTTTAGGTTAAATAGTGTTATTCTTGTTGCTTATTTATGAAACTAAGAGTCGAGTGGTTTTTAAGAATATACCATCTGTTTTAGCGATTTTCAATTCTTCCAGTACAAAGAAATATGTTGTCCTGTATATATTTTTTATAGATTATTCGACGTACTTGCCATTAATCGTGGGAATTTCTTGAGAAAATAAGCATTTGACCTTCAAAAATAAGAGCAAAAAACAAAGAGTGACACCAAAGTTCGCCTATTTCTTGGACCTCCCTAGCAACCTGGTGAAAAAATATAAAAATATGTTGCAGGTATCAAATTACTCGTCATTGAAAATAAAAATGAGCATCGCTTTTGGTTTTTTGATAATTTCAAAAAATTACCCCTATTTAGGGGTTGAAGTGACCCCCAAAAAATTAAAAAATAGGAGAGACTACTAATTATGAAATCATTTTTTCTTGATTGATAAAGGGTTGATCAAGAAAATACGTGATTTTACTTTTGTAGGGTTTATTTTATGAAAAAATATATTGAAAAATGATTTTATAATTAGTGGTATTTCCTATTTTTCAATTGTTTTGGGGTCTTCTCAACCCCTAAATAGGAGTATGTATGTATACCATTAAGCCATTTCCCTTTCGGGGTAGGCGTGACACTACCCGATTCGGGTAGTATTTCTAGGTTGATAACTTGTAGTAAATAACTACAAGTGTGGGCTCACCACACCCACGATGTGCCAACAGCACTCAGTTTTCTCGAATGGTCACCCATCCAAGTGCTAACCGCGCCCAACGCTGCTTAACTTCAGTGATCTGACGAGAACTGGTTTTTTCAGCGTGGTATGGCTGAGTAATTTATCGAAATATTTAAAAAACGAAAAGCGATGCTCACTTTGGGTTTTAATGACGAGTAATTTGATACCTGTAACATATTTTTATATTTTTTCGCCAGGTCGCTAGCGAGGTCCAAAAAATAGGCGAAAAAACAGCCTATTTTGGCGTCACTCTTTGTCTTCCGTTTTCTCTTTCGATTAGATTAACCAGATTTTCATATATATCCAAGAACAAGCAGTTATAAATTTTCAAATTTTAGATTTCTTAAACGCTTTATAATTAAAATTTAGTGTATATTTCTGCTTTTCGATTTTCTATCATTTGAAATTTTACTTGGAATTTTAGACAGTCTAATATTGATTTTTCCCACAAATTGACATTTTTCAATTCAACCAAATTTTTTTCTGAACATTATGAGTGTTAAGCAAAATAAGTGCTTCAAGGTCTAAACAGTGAAAATAATATATTATCAGAATTCGTATTTTTGGCATCTTAAGTAATTTCATCGTATTGACGTCTAGTTTTATGTAAGAACATACTTTTACATCATGTGCGATATGTGGTTTACTCACTGATAACGTTAACAAACATATATTTCTATCGTTCAACCTTTATTTTAAATACAATATTTTCATAAAAGCTTTTATAATTCTAATGCTCCTTCTTATGCGTCTTGAATTTTTCAAAAATGATGTTATAGAAGTTCCTCTCTTCTATATATATATTTATATTTATATATTTTTGGATGGCAGTTGCTCTTAGTGGGACCCTGCGGTGGTTGTTTAACTTTTATTTTTAAATTATATATATATTTATTATTTTGTTTTGTTTGTATGTTATATTGAATTTGCAGGAATTTTTAGAGAACCTTTCAGAACTAGTATAGCAAAATATTTTTGTTTTCAGTTCTGAAGACAAGGCACTAAACAGTCTACAACACGAAGGTCATTGCAAAAATGTTTTTGTAACCTCATTTGTTAAAAATGATTAAAAAGGT
Organism: Andricus curvator; assembly: GCA_932195095.1. NCBI lineage: Eukaryota > Metazoa > Arthropoda > Insecta > Hymenoptera > Cynipidae > Andricus > Andricus curvator. The sequence continues at coordinate 56,883 of CAKNYM010053094.1, forward strand.
AATTGTACTGGAAAAAATTATCGAAATTGAATGCATGGTCATATATAAAATGTATATAACGATTTCCTATGATAAATGAAACTTAATTCAAATTAATTAATGTTCATTCGGATACAGCACCAAACATGTGTTTGAAAAAATATCGTACATAACATTGGGTATTGGATTAATTTATTATTTATTTAGAAAGCCTCTGTGAAATAAAAACTAACATCTAAACACACTTAAGGTGAAAAACCATATTTCACCAATTTATTTAAAAAAATAAGTTCCGTCCCATACATTTTATACAATTGCTTGGCCCCCGTTTGTGATTATCTTGAATTTGACCCACCTAAACTCAAATTTCAAAATGATTTTATTTTTGAAATTGTTGATTTATTTTATTTGTGACTTGTTTTACATACAAAATGAAGACCAAAGTAATTTTAGATATTTCTTTCAAACCATAACCTTCAGAAATTTTTGTCGAAATTTCTCGTAGATGACAAAAAGACTTACCTTATTGCCATTTTTCTAATCGATAAGAATTTCAAAAGTTACAGGATTTTCAAAATTGTTCAAAATTACTAGAAATCAATTTATGAAGGTTTCAAATGGAAGCGAAATTTCTATAGAAGATGTAAAAATGTTGTTTCTTTTACATTAAATTAAATATTCCTTACAATATTTAATTAATGTAAAGAATTAAGATGAAGTTCTTTTCCTTCCTCTCTCTTATTTTTTCTACATCATCTTATTTTGAAAAGTCAACTCGAGCGCAAATAGTTTGAGTTTGAATGGTTTCAGTAATTTGTATAAACTTTTATGTTACTCCAAATCGGAAAGGAAAAGTCTATTTTTCCAATTTTCTTTTTTAGCTTGCTTAAGCATGTTCTTCCATAACCCGCATTGTTTGGATTTGATGTACGTGGGTGTGCGGAAAAAAAGCCTTTTTTGATTTGTCAGCATACTTGTTATGAACAAATTGTATCAACAAGTAAATTAAATCATGTATCATTCTTTTGGAAAGTATACTTCTGCATCGTATTATGTCTTCATTTTCCTGAAATGATGTTTTTAGTGATTTTTACACGGAGAAAATTTATTCATTAAAGGGGGTTGATTCAATTTGCTATGCTATCCTTCAAGTTATGACCAAGATCTGACAGCACATGACATCGGAGTAGATCGGAATGCTTTTCTTTGTTTGGACTACATTTATCCGCTCATCAGAAATTCTACATCAAAACTTAAAAAAAAATACATCTAATTCGTCAAATGTAAGTGTTTTTTACGCCTAATTTCACAATTAATGAAGTAGCTTTCGGATTTAATGTAAGCTATATTTCATTATTTAAATGTTTTGGAATAATGTTAGAGGAAGTGTGTATTCAATGAAAAATTTGATGTACACTAAATTTGAGACATGATTCATCGTTGAAGTTTACTTGAGTAACATCTAGATTTTTCTATGCTTTCAGCTGCCATGGCGAGATGAATAATCATTGACGTGTTCTATATTATCACATACATTGATGGCAATGATTTAGAGAACAATACTTTTAGTCATTGTTTCTTATATTATGTCACTCTTCTCTTAAAATTTCTCCACTCAACGTCATGACACATGTTTCATTGACAAAACATTGGTAATTGAATACACATTTTTTTACATTAATAAAGAAATTGTGAAGTTAGTGAGAAGAAACAAAAACACTTATATTTGAAGCAATATACATGTACTTTTTTCAAGCTTTTGATATAGAATTTATAATCAGCTCAAAAAGCTATCTCAAATAAAAAAAAAAGATCTCGATATCCTGATTTGCTTACAATGATTTCTCAAGTAGTCGTAAATGAACAGTAGTTATGAAAAGAAAATTCACAACTTGTTTCCTTGACCATTTTATTACAATTATTATTGCAATAATTGTTATACAAACAAAATTATCTCACCTCATCAAAATACAGCAAACGTTGTTTTGTCTAGATTCATGGAAAAATGGTAAATTTGGAATGAATACAACACCCATTTTTTATATAAAAATTAAGTTTTAACTTAACTTTGTTTCTAAGATAAAAACAAAGCCCCTCATTGCAGGCATTTTAAGCAACTTAAATGGGTATAATCAATTTCCTTAAAGTGCACATAATAGTACAAATATTTGAAATTTAAAATCGCAAATATATATTGCTTCGCAACCGCTGGCCTAGCAACTAATTTCATTGAAAATAAGTCCGTCTTTTGAGAGAAAATAGATTTTTTGTAAAATTATTTATTATTTTGGGCTCAAATTTTGCACAATTTTTCAGTTTTGAAGAGATATTTAGATGAAAAATTACTATTTTTATAATAAAAATCGCTTGATTTTTTAGGCTTATAATTTTCTTACTTCTTTGGAAATATTTGGGAATGCTTCGAGTATATGAGAATATGAAAAAATATGTGGTCGTATGTGAGAATATTAGAGAATATTTAAGAATATTGCGAAATACTTCAGAATAGTTAGGAATATTTCGAAATACATTTCAATGAGAATTACAAAATATTAAAAAATTTAGTTTGTAGCTTGTTTGAGAAAAGGAGTGAAGGGGAGCATGAGAATGACACGTTCAAATGAAAAATGAAAATTGTTTTATTACACTTCTAAACTTTTTTTTATGTTTTACACGTGAAATAAAATCAAATAAATGCTAAGATTCAATCTTCACATTAAAGCTGTATTAATTACTTATTTTAACGTATTCTTGAATACCTCTTTTATTGAGATAATTGGTATAGCATTGGTATTAGAGATTGTCCAAATTAGCTCAAATGTGAAATTTCTGGTATTTTTCAAAATAATAAAAATAACATTTCAAACTCAATATCTCGACTTAGTTTTTTTTCAAGTGATCAAAATATTAAATTTGAAATAGGAATCGTAGATTATAAATTTGAATTAGTTTTTAAACTAGAAAAATTGATTAATTTGTAAGCTCAAAAATCAGATGCATTACATGAAAAAAATTGTAATACAAACAGAAAGATACTGAAAAATCAAATAAATGAAACTATAATATATTTGAAAAAAATAATTTTCGCGTTTTTAAAACAGCGAAATGTGTCCCCGGCTTATGGATTTTTATAAGTTTGAATTAGCTGTTTATGACTTCGCGAGTTTCAAATGTTATGAAAAATTAAAACGTCACGTGAAATTTTTTGGTTGGTAAAAAATACGGAGAAATGATTCAAGTTCGAATCCAAGTTTTGGAAAATTATACAAATTTAAAAGCAAGTTCTCCTATTAATTGCATACAATTTAATTTCAATTATGACTCCTAATATTTATAATTCTAACGTGAAATGTCAAATAAATTATAAACATCAAACCTTTATTAAAATTATTTGACTATTTATGTAGCGTAAATATTATTGATTTAGCTACACATTTTTCCTGTGTACTATGATAAGAAAGGTTTTATAAATTTCTTATAAATTTTCGAATATTGTATGAATGTTGACTACTTAATATTCAATTGTTTGAAATTTACTCGGAAATTTAGACAGCCAAATTTTGAATCTTTCAAAAATCATGCTAATAATTCTTTACGACTGTTAGGCAAACTAACTGCTTCAAAGACTAAAAATGGGATATGATGTATTATCCGATTGCGTATTTTTTTCGTTTAAATGATTGTATCGTATGGAGGTCAAATTTTATGTAAAAATATACTTTTACAGCATGCGAAATATGTTTTTCTCTCACTGATACCGTCAACAAATAAATATATATTTCTATTTTTAAACCATTTTTTTAAATATAATATTTTAAAATTATTATGCATCTTCTTATTCTTTTTTCATTTTTCAAAAAGTGATAATAATATGTGAAAGACTGGCGTTTTTATACATATTTTTTTCAATACGGTAATATTGTAATTAAAGAAATTTTTCGAGTTTTCACGATTGAACTCAAGTTCTTTCCTCAATAGATCATTTTGATTTCTTTGTATTAGACTAACTTTTTAGTAATTTTTTTTTTAAGAATCTTTCCGCACTAGTACAGATTTCCATTATTATAGTTCACGTTTAAAATTATTAAAGACATATACATGAAAAATGATTATATGAATTATTATTAAGACTATTGTCTGTTTATATGCCTCTTTGTCCTCAATACGTTTTAGTCATTCAGTCGCACAGAAAAAGCAAAATGTAATCTTTACCGCGAATTCAGATTAACCATTACCTGCAAAAAATTACCTTCACGTGCTAAGATTTACCCACCACACTGGGTATGGTTACCATGTCAACTCTATTGTATCTTTCTTTCTTTCGATGGGAAAAAATTCAACTTTACCCACTAGAAAATTACCCGAAACAAAAATTAACTTCTGTTTTTTCTGTGTATGACTCTGCCTGGCGCAACATTATGAATATCAACGAGAAAAAATAGTAAGGGCACATTTAACCAAAATTCTAATTAACTTAAACAGACATTTTTTGAGGACAAAAATAAGTCCAGCTTTTTTTGTGTATGACCTCTGCGATATTTTAAGAGACAAGTTCGATTAAAAAGAAAATAACATCATACAATATTTTCAGTAAGTAATGTATGTATGTACATAAAAGAAAGCATACATGCGTTTTACATAATTAGAAGGCTGTTTAAAATAGCAAAAAGTGCAAAGGGAAACGCCTATGACTTACATTATTGTTATATCTACAAACTAATAACTAATAATAAATTTGTGGCATTTAAGGTCCAAAAAGTACCCTATACGTTAAAAATCGAATCACCAGGGTAATCTTGAATTTAAAACTATGAAAAACCGGTTTATGAGAAAAGCACACTTGAAACTGGTGATTGCGATGAACGCAGACGTTATAATTTTTTCCTCGATTACAAAATATACCCGAGATTGGGCACACATTTATCACATTATTGATGAATGTACAATAGGATATCGATTTTCAATATAGTAGTCTTATTCAACGAGATGGTTCACATTTGATAGCCAGAGCCTGATTCAGAACCTTCGAAATTATCTTCATACTGACGCCTTAGGTGCATATTGTGATTACCAAACGCTATTGGATGTGAGGGATTATAATGCGATTAAGGTTCCTCGAATTCAGGAGGTGGAGGATAATTCAGATCAAAGGGCGCATATACTCGTATATCACCCGATGGTTTCTTCGGGGTAGCAGTGTAGGGATGATTATTTTCAGACCCCGATCTAGAACCACCAGATTGAGCTCCCCCATCACGTTGATTTGTATACCTATGTAAAGCATCAAGCCCCATTGATCCCGTTCTAGAACTAGCTTGATGCTTTTGGTCCACGTGTGGTTTGATGACAGGTAGGCGAAATCTTTCACATGCCTCGGAATTTTTACGACAAATGGCTCTACGAGTAAGGGGAGCATCACCTTCTGCAGGTAAATAGTAAGAGCGTTTCATGTATCGTTCCTCAAACAATTTGAGAGTCTCATCAGATGCATTAGGTAGACTTCTTTCTCGATAATGTTCCACAAACAAATTGTAAGCATTTTCTCCAGTTTTATCTACAACGGGATCAATCTTAGGCTCAGTATACCGAGGACGAGGACGAGGTGGTTTCTTCTGGCGTGCAGGGGTGGCATTATTCAGAACAATTCGATGATCGTCCATGCGACCCTGATCATCTAGGTCAGCAGCAGAAGCTCTATATTTTATTTTTATTTTTCTTATATTATCTGCTGTTTCTGTAAAAAACAAAGGGAAGTGATTTATGAATTTGCAGTGTTCAAAATGAACTGGAAAATACTGAAGCCATAATGTATAAAATGGATTCAGTAAATCGCTCGTATTATATCATTAACGGAAATTCTCGTAAATTAAATTATACACAAAATACCTGAGTACTGAAAACTGACGAGCAAACATCATATTCTATGAAAAAATCTGCTGATGCACAAAAATCTTAAAATCTGATCCAGACGATTTAGATATTGACTGGGGACCTATATTTAGCAAATATTAACCAAAAATTATAATTATGATACTTACCAATTACATTGAAGAAAGGCATGAAGATGAGGATGAAAGTACCAAAAAAGGGCTTCATTTTCTTCATATGTAGGTAAAACTTAAACTTTTAGAATCTAGTAAAGAGCAATGTATGATTTTTTAGAGAAACATACGCTAAAATATATACCAGACGTTTTCTGTACATAAGTAGATAACGAAGTGGAAAAAAGATCCATATATTAACACTTTATAACTGCTTGTATCTTCTCCTTTGAAATGTTTTAAATTTTGCACATGAAATAATCATATTTGAAACAGAAAAAAAACTGAAAAAACAAATCAATAAAACTAAAATATATTTGAATAGAGTAATTTTTGTTTTTGAAAAAGCCAGTTGTTACCTCGATTCAAGTATGTTTATATCTTTGAATTAGTCCTTTTACTCTTAAAAACGATGCAAAATTAGGTCTTAAATTAGGTCAAAAATAGGCTTAGGTCTTTTCTTTTAAGAGCTTCAATGTTAAAAAGGGGGATCTTTGTTATTATTATTATTTATGAAAACAAGCGTCGTTTGGTTCTTGAGAATATACCATCTATTTTGGCAATGTGTACCTCTTCTAACAGTGAAAAAAATGTTAACCAATATATTTTTGATACGAAACATTTCTTGAAATTTCTTTCGGGTTATAAAGAAAGCTTGGTATTTTTTTCTTTGCAAACCTTGAGATTATAAAGTAAAACTTATTTTTGACAATATGAAATATAACTAAAATTCGTAAGCTCAGATCACCTAAAGGGAAAATACAAAGCATTCTTTCTAGCCTAAGCATAAGAATTTAAAAATGTTACATGCAAAGTGAACAACTCAGCTGATATATTCTGTGAAATAATTTTCTTATTTAGAATTTGATTGCAGCACTATAAAATTATACCAGACAAAAATAATAGACAGAAAACTCTCAAGCTTTTTTTTATAAAAAATATTGGACAAGAACGCTACAAACAATTGACAATTGTATTGAGTACTTCATTGACAATTACAAACATATGTACAACTCTTAATGTAGTTTTTGACGATCTGCAGTGTTTTCATCAAAATTCAAAAATAAAAATAAGCTTAGGGTTTTTCTGTATATGTAATCGAATAATACATTATTACAGCTTTTCAATCTTTTTCTTTCTTTATTTATTGATAATGTGTACAGTTTGCATAACTTCTGTTTCTTTAAATCCTATTCACATAGATTATTACCTGATTGTCTTATTTACAAATCATGCACATTTTTTGAAACAATAAATATTTGACCTGAAAAATAAAGATCAAAAATAAAATTCAGCTTTTTTGGAAAGAAGGAATATTTTAATTTTATTCTGTTATGTTAAAGAAAGCGTAGATCTTTCCCTTTAGCAGCTTTAAACTTGCTATCGAACTTGCTAAATATTTTGAATATAATTTTTTATTCTAAAATGTTTAGCGTCTCGAAGTGAAGAGAGAGAGCTGCTAAAGGGAAGGCTCTTCGGGGGGGGAGAGAGGGCGGAGGAGCTACAAAGCGCAAATTCATATAAATTTCGTTTTCTAAAATTTTTGATTATTCGAAATTTATTCGGAAATTTGGACAGCCTAATCTCGATTTTTCTTACAAATACAAATTTTTCAATTCAAGCATATATTTTTCTGAGTATTATGAGTCAAGCAAACTGAAAGCTTCAAGGACTGAAAAATAAAAATAATGTTTTATCGGAATACATATGTTTTGCGTCTTAAGTAATTTTATAGTATTGAAGTCAATTTTTACATTATATGCGATATCTGGTTCACTTACTGATAACGTTAACAAACATATATTTCTATCGTTTAACCTTTATTTTAAATACAATATTTTCATAAAACATTTTCAAATTCTTGTGCTACTTATCTTTATTGAATTTTTCAAAAATGATATTAATATATAGAAGTCTTCCTCTTCTATACATATTATTTTTTTTTATAATAATGCAATCTTGTTAGTTTGAGAAATTGTCCGAAAATTAGATTACATTTCCATAATTTTTTTTAAAGAAACTTTCAGAACTGGTAGGGTAAAATATTTTTGTTTTGAACTCTAAAAAAACGCATTGACAAGTCTCAGAATGAAGTCCATTTCAAAAATGTTCTTTTTGCAGCCCCATTTGTTAGAAATAATTATGAAGATAATTACACTGGAAAAAAATGATCAAAATTAAATAAAGCTCGATAACACTTTTTTTAGGTTTCAGTTATTTTAGGTCGACTTAAAATTACGTATTTAACGCATAATCATATATAAAATGTTTATAAGGATGTCCTTAAATTAATGAAACTTAATCGAAATTAATCAAAGTTAATTCTGCTCAAACTCCTAACATATTTAAAAAATATATAATTGTACCATTGAGTATCGGACTACTTTATTATTGATTTCAAAATCTTCTGAAAAATTAATTTCAAATTTAACTTCTGCCAAGAGGTTTGTATCTGGTAAAAACAATTTTCGTCTAAAGGTTATTGACAAGCGTTTGAAAAAGCTTTTGAAAACCGACAAATAGTTTAAGTACGGAAAAATGATCGTGATTAAAAAAACTTAAAACGTGATTTTATTGAGAGTTATAATACAATTTTTGAGAATAAAATTATCTTTTTTTTTAATTTGAAAAATTTGTTTAATGTTTCAAAATTACTGGAAACCAAGTTTTACAGGTCCAAGAATGGAAGCGAGATTTGTATAGATAGAAGATTTAAAACATGTTTTTTTTTAAATAAACAGAATATTCCTTACAATCTTCAATTGACGTAACGACTAATCAAATTCAAAATAAAGTCCTTCATCTTCATTTTTCCTATTTTTTCTACGTCATCTCATTTTGAAAACTAAACTTGAGCGTGAGTGGTTTGAGTTTAAGTAGTTTCAGTGGTTTGCATAAACTTTTATGTTAATGCGAATCGTAAAGAAAATGTCAATTTGAAACATATTCTTTTTTAAATTGTTTAAACATTTTTTTCTATAACCCCCATTGTCAGGATTTGATGCACGTGGGTGTGCGGAAGGAAAAACTTTTGTTGGTTTGTGAACATACTTGTTATAAACAAATTGTATTGAAAAATACACCAAAATAAGAATTTTTCGTTTGGAAAGTATATTTCTGCATTAAAATTACTTCCTATTACAGACAAAGAAATATTTCATAATTAAAATTTGTCATGTAATATTATTTGTTAATATAATAAACAAATGCACAGTGTCGGTATTTATAACTAAAAAAATAGTTTTTTTCTCATAATTTCCCTCAGATTATGTTTTTAGTGACTTTAGGAAATAAAAATTTGTCATTTTATATTAAGCTTTACTTAATTATCTGGTAAGCAAAAAAACTGTCTCAATCACTGAAAAGTAAAAATAATCTATTTCTGATCACGTAGGAGCGATATCAAATTCTAAATAAGAACATAGGTTCACAGAATGTGATATATGTATTCCACTCACAGATAACGTTAACAATGATATTCATATTAGTTAACGACTAGTTCAAATAGAATATTTTCATTATATATTTTACAATTTCTTGTGCTTTTTATTTTTCAAAAAGTGATGTTAATACTTGAAAATCTTGCGTATTTGTACATATTTTCTATAATATTTTGATGTGACAATGACATGTAGCTATGACATATATAATGACATGCCAAAATAAAATTTTAATTCTGTAAATTATTACACTAACACAGATCGTTTACAATTCTTTAAGAGAAGTATAAGTTCACAATCTTATATTATCTTTCAAACTTTTATAAAAAATATTAAACTTTGAGAAGACAGCTTTTTATTGAAAGAAATATGGTCATCCACAAATTTTTTTCTTGCTCCAAGTTAAGTTTTTTATAAGCTTTGACTAAGAGAATTTAAATATCCAACTGAAACTTAATTTTGTTAATCTGATAGTTTGTAATAATTAATTATAAATTGACAAAATATCAATCAAAAATGTAGAAATTAAATTTTAACTAAAAATAGTTTAATTTTCTTCTTGGTTTCGATTAAGTGAGTTCGCATTTAAGCGAAAATGCAAGAAAAAAGGGAAACAGAGGCGACTAGGGGAAAGAGTGTGAAGTGTGAAATATGAATTTGATTTTGAAACTTATTAAGTTACTATTGAACTATACCATTGCAGGGCCATATTTGGCAAAATTTCCAAACTGTGTAAAAATTTATCATCAGGAAGCGTACTAACGTTATCTAACACAGCCGAAGGGACTTTGTATAGTCAGAAACTTTTGGTTACAGCATGCCTGACTATTTACGTAATCATTCACTTGTGCACTGCATGTTGTACATTATCGGGTTAATGATATGTTGACTATAAAAGTCAAAATATTAAAAGTTAAATTCAAAATCAGATTAGTCCCGCTAGTGCGCATAATTATACATATACATGAGCAATTGTCGATTGTTTTTCTCAAAGTAAGCAGAGTTGCGCCAAGTTAGCCGTTATGTTAAAAATGAAAGTTTTGGATGTGAAAGTCCTCCTTCCTTGAGATCATCATCGTCCTCGATTGAATTTTAGTTTTAGACAAACAAGTGAAAATTGTTCATCTTTGCCTGTAGATTAATGTTAAAATTAATTTATAGTGTCTATCACTGCTCAGACAGAATTTTTAAATATAATTTCTATTCACTTATGTAATACTTAGTAATTATTATTTGAATTAATAAACAATTAGTAGGAATTCATGGAATAAGCTTGCGAATAAAACGAAAAAATAGTTGCAATTTTGTCTGATTGAAAGTGAATTCAAAATTAGATAAGAATTCTTTCCTCCAAGTTAATAGACACTTGCTTTAACAAAATAGTCATCGTGGAAGTTAGAAGAACTCAAGTATATTCAGTCGTTCCATCAGCAGAATAGAAAATATATTATTGCTTTAATTGAATTACTGATTATGTGTATTAATTATAGTAATTCTGATGTGCCAGCACTCGAAAGATAAAACTTTATAGAACCGAGTGACAAAAAGTTATTTCTTTTCTCAACCTACATGATGAATTTCCTCAACTCCTAAGATATAACACGTGGGTCATTAAGTCCCGGGACTGACACACATATGGCGCCGCCAATGCCATACCTCTTTGTTTTTCGGTAGTACCAACCTTTAAAAGATACGTGTAAAAATTTGATAATATTCGGTTCAGTCGTTGTCGAGATATTGAAAGTTAAGTGACGCTACATTTGTTTTTATTTAAACAATGGATAAAAACGAGTTTGGTGTGTTAATCAAACACTGTTTTTTAATGGGGAAAAATACCGTTCAAGCTCAGAAATGGCTTGAAAAATCTTACCGGGAAAAGTGCCCATCGAAAACAACCATTTGCCGACGGTGTGCAGATTTTAAACGCGGTCGAACAACCACCAAAGACGCGGAGCGCCCAGGTCGTCCAATTGAGGTGGCAACGCCTGAAAACATCCAAAAAATTAGGAAAATTATTTTGTCCGATCGTAAAGTGAAGTTGCAAGAGATAGCTGACATCCTAGAGATGTCAAAAGGCACCATGTTCAAAATTGTGCATGAAAATTGCGTATGACAAAATTTTTTTCCAAGTGGGTGCCGCGTTTGCGTTGCCACCTCAATTGGACGACCTGGGCGCTCCGCGTCTTCGGTGTTTGTTCGACCGCATTTAAAATCTGCATACCATCGGAAAATGGTTGTTTTCGATTGGCACTTTTCTCGGTAACACTTTTCAAGCCATTGCTGAGCTTGAACGGTATTTTTCCCCATTAAAAAACAGTGATTAACACACACAACTCGTTTGTATCCATTGTTTAAACAAGAACGAATGTAGCGTCACATAACCTTCAATATCTCGACAACGACTGAACCGAATCTCATGAAATTTTTACACGTTTCTTTTGAAGGTTGGTACTACCGAAAAGCAAAGTGGCATGGCATTGGCGGCGCCATATGTGTGTCAGTCCCGGGACTTAATGACCCATGTGTTAAGGTCATTATTACTTTATTGATTTCTTGATCAATTTAGTAGAAAAAAACACTTACGCCTTCCTTATCAAAAGCATACAAGATAGGATTTTTGGTTGTTTGTTTATGTTTTAACGAAATGTGGTGTTTGAAACTCTTCATTATGTTTGCGTTAAATATTGAGTGTCCGACAGTAATCTCATAACTTGTTATTTGGTTGTTCAACAACAATAATTCACATTTAGGGATTCTGGAATGTTAATGAGATCTTTATCCACAGTGTTTGAAAATTTGTGATTGGTGATAATTTGTTAAGGCAGAATTTGAAAATAAGATTTCTGAAAAAATGTGTCAGTTGGTCAGTAGAAACTTATAATCCACAGATCTTCGTCTATTGCCATTCAAATGTAGATTTAGAGTGGTTTATAGGTTGTTGTCAGGGCCGGTCTTAGCTTTTATGGCGCCACTGTGCGAAATTTTGATGGCGCCCCTTTTAATTGAAAAAATTAGTTAAAATGTAAACACTCCATGAATTATGAAAATTTTTAATATTTTTAAAGGAAAATGAATAAAACACATAAATAATTTTCAAATTTGTGCTTTAAAAAAAATTAAGGTTATCTATACAAAGCAAACAGACCACTTTCAAATTAACATTAAATTCAATGTCCGAAGTGAACCTTTCGGGCTTTTATATTCGCAAAATCTTTGATCAATTCTGAAAAATCTAAATTTTCAGCAACATCATTTTCAATAGATAACGTTGCCAGAGTTGTGAGTCAGTTCTCTGAAATCGTGGACCGTAGGTAGGTTTTAATCAGTTTTAGTTTGGAGAAGCTACGTTCTCCACTTGCTACTGTAACGGGGACTGTTAGTACAATGCGCATAGCAATCCATAAATTAGGA